>JAHDVE020001186.1:0-35931 GCA_022606495.2 Halesus radiatus
AGTTACTTCCTCGACACCGGCGCACAACCATAAAATAAGCCAAAAACGGCCCTTATATTTTTATGCTGTGGAAGAAAAAAAAAAAAAAGCATTCTAATTTTTCTAAAACCATTCTACCTTAATTCTAAAAGTGAATTGTTGAAATGTATATTACTGCGTATGTTATAAGAGATATAAACATGTACAACAAAATAAAACTAAATAACTAACTAACCATCACGCCGTTTCCCCGCATGGGTAGGCAAATTGAACCGAGCGCCAAACAACTCGATATCGGCATACACTTCTTGCTTCATTCACATTCATACATTGTCTCATATATTATCTCTTATTATTCCGACTTCTGACGTAGCCCAACTCAAGCATTTGCTTCACTCGATCGTGCCATGTCTTCCTCGGGCGTCCATGGCTTCTTCTTCCATTCACATTCGTGTCAAATATGAAAATAAAACAAAATAAATCACTTCCATAAAACGGGCAAATTCCCCTAGATAAGTTCGTAGAAAAAATAGTACGTACGTAAGTTCCTATATACGAACTAGAATAATTACGAGTACCCATTCAATTAAAGTCATAAAATAAAAGAGCGTATTTGAAGCTATAAATTCAACCATATTTTCATAAAGCTAAAGACCATTTAATATTCAACATGCCAGTACTCAACAAAGTTATCGAATATTTAAAACAAAGAACACATAAAATAATATTTAATAAGATAATATTTCTGCAAGTTTTGATCTTATGGATTCCATTGACATTTTTACCATACGGATGGCAACTTTGAAAGAGAGCCGCACATTTGGGCCGAGTCAGATGAAAAGTTTTTCAATATCGCCCAACTTCGGGAGCACCTAAGTAAAATGATATTTCAATTCTTTTTTCCGTCTTCAAAGACACTTTCTGATATTTAAGTTCAGAGCTTATTTTTAAATGATCAAATAAATTAAATGTAAGGCATGGGGTTTATTGAAATAAAACATAAGTTTTTTGGGATTATTTGAAAGGAAACATTTCTTTTAATAAGTATTTCTTAATAAGCGTGATGTTTATGTCCATTGTGAAGACACACTCTTTAACATAAAAGAATTGGAATTTGAAAGCGAAATTACGAAAAAAATATTTTTTAACGCATAACATCACGTTATAAAGTCTAAAAAATTTCATAAATTTTTTAAGAATTTTTTTTGAGAAGAAATGGCAGGAACCCTCTCCACTTATAGGACAATCTCTAGAACACATTCTTTTTTCAAGTTGATCAAACAAAATTTTGTACACAAAACAAGGAGACAAATCTTCGACTCGTCTAAAAATAATGAAACAGTCAAGAGGGAGTACTTATCCGAATATCAATAATTTGTGAAGGGGTCTTTACAAAATGTCGCGAGCGAATTTCTTTATCCTTTTGTTGGCTAAATGAGCTCGGAGACTTGTGATTTGTAGCTCAGGAAGGTTTTCAACGATTTGCTTTTGTGAATCGAATGCCAGAGTGGTTTGTAGCTTCAAGTTTCCCTCCTTCGGCTTTACTTTGTTGGAAACGGCGCGCGGGACCCGGATTGTTCAATGCCGTCCCACCCTTCACGCTTTTTCTAATACATATTTACACAACGATATTACTATGGAAATTTTACAAATAATGAAAGTCTACAATCTTAACAAAAGAATAAAAAAAGTTTATTTGTGAAATATTAAACATATTTTAAAAATCGTTTTGCGGTCATTTGTATATCGATAGGTTTTCATGATAGGTAAGTGGTTAGTTAAAGTGATTAGTAGACATCGGATTATGTGCACTATCAAAATGCCGAAATATTCATTATCAATTCCACTATATTGACGAAAAATGGGTCAAATATACTATAATCATCGCCGAAATATGCACTATCAATTCCACCATATTGACGAAAAAAGGGTCAAATATGCAATAATCATCGCCGAAATATGCACTATCAATTCCACCATATTGACGAAAAAAGGGTCAAATATGCAATAATCAACGCCGAAATTTGCACTATCAATTCCACCATATTGACGAAAAAAGGGTCAAATATGCAATAATCAACGCCGAAATATGCACTATCAATTCAACCATATTGACGAAAAAAGGGCCAAATATGCAATAATGAAAATATGCATATAATCCGATGTCTATTGATTAGGTTACATAGCGAAAGGTTCTGAGTTCAATCCCGGGTAGAAACTTCTCTACTTGCGTATTATCAGTTTTCGTATTATTTACAAATATATCATTTCAAACTTTTGCAGATGTTTTTAATATTAAAAAAGAAAAATGTAACAGTATTTAAGGGTTATAATTAAGTCAATGTTTAGAATTTTTACTTGAGATTCCATAAAAGTAAAAGGGTTTACTTGCTTCATTTCAAGGGTCGTTTCAATTAATGATTGAAATGAGTACAGATAATTAACTGTGTTTGAATTTTTTTAATAAAAAAATGGTATTAGAACGAAGAGAAGTCCATTAAAGTTACTTAAGCGATTGATTTAAATAAATAACGCCGAATGTACACAGTAAAGCAATCATTTGTGCAAACAGCCTTTAGACCCGCCGTAAAAGTTAAGTAAGATTCTCTGAAACAGTTCGCAAGGCCTTTGAAAATTGAATACTGAATAATTTTCCTTGTAGGTAATGTTGAGGCATTTGGAAATAACAAAGTAGGCCATGAGTTATTTGGAAACCACCTTTCCATGGAAAAAACGCACTAATTACTTAACCAGTAACATAGATATGTTTTGAAACTGGCAGTTTTACTTTCTGTCCCTTTTCCTTAAAGGGTCAAACTACATTTACCTAGAATAGTTATAGTTACTTACAGGTGTAGCAGCCACATTGGTTTCACCTTGAATCTATGCTATCACGTTGTAACACGATGGTACAGAAATAAATAATCGGAATGCTTGTATTATTTCTAATAACCTCGGCTCTGAACCCAGATGTTTTTCAAAATTAAATGAGGACTCGTAAAAATATGGTTTCATAATGGAAAGAATTAAAAAAAATTGTTTTGAATCGCCCAGGTGATTTAGGAAGGATAAATAAAGGTCACATTTAGTGCTGAGATTTGAATAGTCAGATACTTCCAACCATCCTATTTACATTTTCTTTCCTTTCGCCGGCTTTCTTGAACTTTATGATAATCACCAAAAAAGGATATTTAGTTCCTCTGGCTCCAGGTAGTTGAAACTCCAGTGAACTATTACCTTAAAATATTTAAATCATAAGACATTACGAAGGGTAAAAATTACGCAAGTTACCCCCTAAAAAAACAACAATAATTTTTCGATTATAATAAGTATGTCAGTTATCACCACAAAAAAACAGCATTGAAGAACAAAATGCACATCAGTTATCACAATAAAAACCTCAAATAATAAGTAATTAGGAAGGCTACAAAATACATTAAAAATCTACAATACTAAGCAATCATGAAGTACAAAAGATATGTCAGTTATCACCTTACAAAACTACAATAATGAGCAATTATGAAGGCCAAAAAGCTATCTCCACCAACTTAATATTTTTAACCATTTAATCACCCTTCCGTTTAAACCAAACGAGCAAGAACATAGAGCACGAGTTAGACCACTGTTCCTGGTGAGGAGTAAATGCCTAGAGACTAATATCAACAAAATAAGTTTAAAGCCACGGTCACGCAAAGTGATTTAAACGCTGCTATTTAAATAGTTGAATTTATACGATCGTTTTTTGATCCGCGAATTCTCGACGAGTGGCGTTTTTACCTGTGAAAATTTTATTCTCGTGCATCATGTCTGGCAAAGAAGACCTATTATTTAAAAGTGCTGCTTTCGTTGTTATACACCAAATAAACAAAACGGTAAGAAGAAGAAGACGTTTTTGATGACGTTAATATTACATCATAGAGAGCAAAATTTGGTATATCTTTTATTTGACATATATTGTTTTTATATCCATATACTTCACTTCATAAATCGATTGTAAAATTTTTTTTGGATGCAATTCATTTGAGTGCAACAAATTTGCACGAGTTATTAATTAATACGCGTACATACATGTACAGGTATGTTCGGTAGCGAGCGAAGAACATTTTGAAAAATTAGCTCCGACGCGCCGGTGAGCGCGTCCAAACGCAAAAAAATGCTCTACGCAGCTGGACTCTTGCTCTACTGGCCTTATAGACCAAATGAATCAGCATTATTAGAAAATTCTAGGTACAGTACGTAGAAATGCAGCGAACACCAGTAGAACCCAAAAGAATGCTCTCTCGCTCGACAGAAGACGTTTACATCAAGATAATTTCGCCAGAGTGGGAGAAGAACGAGCAAGAACATAGAGCTCAAGCCAAAGGATTCTGTTCCTGCTCACTTGGTGTAAAAATGCTAACTCGTTCGACCAAAAGCGTTTACACCAGAAGAATTTCGCCGGAGACGAACGAGCAAGAACGTAGTGCACGAGCCGGATCATTCTGTTTCTGCTCACCAGGAGGCCTATTCCTGTCCTTTTTATGAAAGATTCCTTATCTTTTTCCTTAGGCTTAAAGACTTCTTGATTAACTTCGGAATTCCGGTGAAACATAGTAAAAAGATCCTAAATAGATTGTTAAGAGATTACATGAAAATACAAAATGATGAAATATCTTCAGGTGACACAAGATTTTGAAACAACACCTTCAAAAACAATACACTATATTAGAATGCATATAAAAACATTTTTATTTTACTTTAAAATGGAATAAATAAGCCTTTTAACGAAGAATTACGTTTTGTAAAAATGTGCCTACCTCATTAGATAGGAATGACCTTTTTTTGTCACTAGTTCTAGATGTGACATTTTCCGTCGTGGTTAATCTATGTCGATCAAAGAGGTGGGTCATTTCACTTATTTCACGAACTCGGTTCTCTGAATTTAGCCACACGGACTCGATTCCTCGGACACGTTCGTTCCTTTCTGTGCGCACAGGTCGGCTGTTCCGGAAGCAAAAATCTTCCATATTACACTGTTGAATAGGGACGCCTTTCGTTTCTGACTCTAATCCAAAACCATTGCCGTTCCTTGAGTGTGAGTTCGGAACGAGTGAATCCGGATTTGCGAACTTGGAGTGAGTCCACCGCCTTCGGAATCGGATTCATTGGACTCGGCCGGCCGTAACGACTCTCCTCTATACCGCACCTGCCGTGATTTGTCGAAAACGTCAACATCTATATAATGTTTACTAACTAATTATGTTCAAAGTAAATAATAACGCAGTTGGTAACATACATAATATTGAGTTTTTCTCTTGTTAAAACTATGCAAATATTGAAATTTGTAATGAATGTCATTCGCTTATTGTTAACTGACAGCTGTCAGTCGAGAGAACCAGAACCGCAGTCTATAAGCCTAAGGAAAAAGATAAGGAATCTTCCTTGAAAACAACGGGAATTGCGCTTCTGGTGTAAAAATGATGTAAAAATTGTGTGGGATAAGAACGAGCATTCGCTTGTTTGGTCTAAACGCACCTTTATTACGATTTCACAAGTAAAGTTTGTAACTTCTGTGAATTTTAAAAATTTAATTATATGGCACAAAAACTGTTTTGCAGAACAATATCTTTACATTGGGATATGATGTACGATTTGCCCTTTATATGGAGAAGTGGGAGTAAAATGTATACACAAAGCAGATAATAGATAGAGGTGCTGTTATGGGTGAGGGGAAGAAACCAAATTTAGCGGGAGAGGGGTGAGTCTAGGCCTATTCCTTTTTGTGATTTTGGGAATAAAGTAATCCCGGCAGTATGCTGGCAACCTCAAAGTATTAGTATTTTCTCTTGGAAAAGTAAATCTGCCAATGATCAATTTGTCCTTTTTATAATTGTGCAGAAATTATCGCCAATATCCTTTATTACAGCGCTGCCTATCACAAGTGATGCGAATTGCCAATTCAAGTAAAACAATAAGACGTAAAAAGGTTTGGTTTGTTTGTGAAAACCGAATATCTTGTTAGAATATTTAGTAAATTTTTATAAATATATAATTTGCCCACCACAGGAAATAATCGCGTCAATAAAACGTGGAGCGTGTTAAGTTTTAAAAAAAACGAGATTATTTAGGATTATCATATACGTCGTACGATCATAATAATTACGTATTATAATTTCTTCAAACGCTTGGTTTTCACATTGTGGTGTCATTATTAATAAATGAAGTGAATAATATACTTTGTATTCAACAGTTTATTAATATGAAGATATCTACATGTTTCGAAAGCGATGCTTTCTTCATCAGGAGTAATACTGAATATGAATATGAAAGCATCGCTTTCGAAACATGTAGATATCATCATATTAATAAAGTGGTGAGTAAAATGTATATTATTTAATTAATTAATTAAGTGTTGTTGTTTTCTCGTTTTTGGGAGATCGGCGTTTCGTCTCAATCTTTTTGGATGAAATCTGTTTCAATTACGTTTGCCATTCAGTTTATTTTTTACATTTTATTTGTCAAAAAGATTTTTAAAGAACATGCACAAAAGTAGATATATATGAATATAATCCATTGGTCGCGTGGTCGAAATCTGCGACCCCGTAAGTTAATTTTTGGGAATTATTTCACACATTAGCTCTAGGGTAATAAGAGCTTGAAATGGCTTTAGCCGTGTTTAGAGACCAGATGTGCGTTACAAGACACTTGTCGACAATACTTTCAGTCACATAACATATCCGGGAGTGCGGACGCCATAGTCCGGTTCTCGCTGCCATGTTGTTGTGGTTTTTTAATTTTTTTTATATGAATACCGCACAAGAGTCCCAACTGCTCCCATCCGTCTGGAGCCAGTGAGACTATGGCACCCCCAATTGGGGAATGTTGTGAGGGTGAAGGTATTGGGGATGGGAAGGAGAAGAGGAAGAGGAAGGTGGGGAAATACCTGAATATTCAGATCTGGTCACCAAACACGGCTTAAAGCCATTTCAAGCAACGTTTCAATTCTGAATGGTGGTCTTTCACCAGGGCGATACTGAGAGTATCTTCCACTCTGGAACGTGCGCAAATATACTATATATATTTTTAAATGAGTTAATTGTGAAACAACACAAATTTAAAAAATAAAATATTTGAAATGGCTTTAGCTATATTTAATGACCATACATGAATAGTCGTAGTTATGGTTGCAGTCCCCTTGGCTCCGAACAGTTGGGACTCTTGTGTCGTTAAATCAGAATAAAAACGAAAACAACTGTGTTTCTTTGCATGTTATACAACAATTCCTGTGTATTTTTTAATAGGTTCTCGCAAACAAATTACATTTCGAGATAAAATTTTTCCGTGCATAAATAAATATTGTAATGAAGCGACTAGCAAATATGAATATGTATTATGAAAGCAAAATACACAATTATTATTTTGTACATGTTATTAAAGTACACGAGGCACATCCCTGATTCTTTAGTCAAAGAATTTTGTTCGATAAGCTCGGGGCGATTGTTGACAGTCGAACGATGACATACTGGTAGTTCATTCAAGAAATGCCCGAACCGAGCTGGTGTCAAAACGGGTGTCACGCGACTTTTGCCTCCAGTCGTCAAAATATTTCAATGACGCACCTCTATGTATTCTTTACTCTGTAATGTACATGATGTTTTTGAAAACGATTTGAAGATATTCACACAAGCGTAAAAGCGTACGATCTCCGCTTTCCATGTATTGTTGGTCTATTATTCATCATCCCTCTACCCCATCCTCTGTCCCAGTCCCAGCTCTCAGCCTCCGGAGGGTAAGTGAGTGTCGACACGTGATATTGAGATGTATTACTAGGTTGGCATATCATGTCTGTGTTATCACTCAGCTCCGTTTGTCTCAGGGAACTCTGTTGGATGAGTGGGAAGAGTATGAGCTTCTGGAACTTCAGGACATGTTTGTCTTTCAGCAGAATGAGATATAACGAGAGTTTTTTGTGCATATTTAAAAATATATTTTTTAATATTAACTTCCACACAGGAGGCTCTGAGGAGAATAGTTTCCCTCAGAGCCCATGATATCTTTGAGGATGCTGTGTGGAGGTCCTTTCGAGGGGAGGAAGGAGTGAACATCGGTCTCCAAGAGACCCATGCTGGAGGAAACATAGGGGTTGTTAAATCCATACAATTATTTCGTGAGGCTGAACTATTCGATATAAGAAAACTTTATTGTCTATAGTGCCTAAAATATTTATTTTCAAGAAAAAAACTTTTCGCAAAAAACGAAAACCGCTTTAGTAACAGGATAAATAACGTACTTGAAGTACATTTGTGCACAACTAGGCTTGCGCAGAGACATGCTTTTTTTATTGCTCCTAAAATGTATAATTTACCATCTACAGAATGTAAGTGTCCAAACATGTCGTCTTTAAACACATACAAAAATGTTGTAAAAAACTGCATTAAAACCAAAGATTTTTCTACTATAATTGTATATTTTCCCCATTTTCTTTTATTTATTTATTTATTCATTTTATTTTTCTTATTTAACAATTTTTATTTAACTTACCTTCAACATCCATGGATTAATATTTATATACTAATAACTGATACCAGGTATACCCATGCACTGGCCTTTTCTATGTGTAATTATTTTTTTAATATACATTACACGTAGGTTTATGTACATGTGTTCAGATGTATAAAAAAGTTTATAACCTTTGTACCTTGTTTGTGTAAATGTACGTATCAAAAAAAAAAACATTCCACACCCGAGCTGTTGAAATCAAGAACAAGTTTGGCGTGATTCCCGACCATGCACCCGCACCGAAGGAATCAGTGAGGCTATTTCCTCGAAGCATCTTCCATTTAAGTACAGGGACAGCATTTCCACCTGACGCCTATGTCGTAAAGATTGGTATCCGTAAATATTTGAGGTAAAGATAGAAAATCAATCAAACGTCAAGGGTTTTTCAGGTATTTTTAGTAAACGTTGAATTAGCATAATGTTAACGTGAATGAAGATTGTGTTTTTTGTCCCAACAAAAGCTCCCCAACTGTTAGCTCTTGCGTTATGAAATTTTTTATCCCCTTTTCCGTATAGAGCAATAACTTCCAGCTTGTATCGTCATTTCAATCATGGGCTTCGTAAGCATTGAAATATCGGTATGTTAGTGAAAAAGGATAACGTACACACGAAAAAAACATTTCGGAAAAAGGGTGGTGAAACAAAAAAACGTGTTCTTACAGAAGAGTACACAAAATTAAAAGATTGGGAAATTCAAATCACGCGAACGAAGCTGTATAGTCAAACTATTTTATGTAAAATACCCAGGTATCTACTTGTTAATTATTTTTAATTATCAGTACAGAAATCGTTTTATTTGTTTCCAAGATGTTTATCTGCAACCAATTTTCATTTTGCTTAATGTAAGACAATACAAAGATAAAAATAAATAGAATTATTTCTGATAATGCACAACAAAATATTTTGTGAATGTATGAATATGTACTTTTCAACTATACTTAATAAAATAAAAATTGACTTGCCTTCACCTGAACAAAGCTAGATAGTAAAGGTATTGTAAACACAAAATAGTTATTACTGTGTCTGCGGATTAGCAGCACTGATATTTTATAAGCCCCTCACAGTGAGCAGGGTGCATTACTCTATGATCAAAGGTAGGCTGCGTGTAGTTATAGTGCTTTGAATATTTGAAAATGATTGTTATATTATCATCTACCATTCATTTTTTATTTTTTTCTTCATGGTTCGTTGTTTTATTTAGGATAGGCAAAGCTTTTCAAGCAAAGGACTGCACGCCACTGCTCACAGTATTGAACGATGAGGAAAAGGTCATCTAAGAAATTTACTGCTCTCTGTTCCCTTTGAATAATTGAAAACCTGCTTCGGATTCGTCTATAAATAAGCTGTAATTCGTTGAATACGGATTAAAGTTTCTAACATTTAGCTATGTGATACAGCATAAGAGTCTCGGCTGTCCGAAACCAGTGGGACTGCGGACCTTTCAAGTGTTGTGAGACTGCAGACAGTGGTAAAGAGATGAATGCGGAAGGTTCGAATAAACCCGACTGTTCAGATCTGTTAAATAAGCAATGAATATTTAAAGTGTGGTAGAAGCTTTTAGCATCGCCTTGATGAAAGGCTTTGCTTGAAATGGCTTTAGCCGTTTTGGTGGCCGGATTTGAAGAGTTAGGTACTTACCAACCTTCCTCTTCCCCATCTTATTTCCTTCTCTGCTCCCATCAGCCCCACTACATACCCCGATTGAGGATGTAATAGTCCATCAGGCTCCGGGCAGGCTGAGGTCACTGGAGGCCGCAAAATATACAGGGAACGTACTGAGAACAAAAATGGAACACCATACGACTTCAGTTTCAAATTGATAGAATTTCGAGCTCAGTGCTGTGAGTTCGAATATTGTCCCTGAAGCTCTTTTGTTTGGATATACGACCAAAGTTCCAAATAGTATGTTCATATTTTAATTTGTTTTTTTTTTTGGGTAACTGTAGGGGTAGAGGTAGATAGTATTGGGGTAGGGCCGTACAAACCCTTAGCCCGAGCAAATCCGGGTACACGTGAGCTAGTTTGAATTATATTTGGCAGTAAATTCAAGAAATCTGCATTTTCCTTCGACTTTTAATCCGGTATCTCAGGATTCAAGTCCAAGGAACTTAACGCTTATCCACAGAAGTCGTCCATGTATATGTTAAATATTCTGAAATACTCTTATTTTCCATAAAAAAAAATCTTTGAATACATCCATTTAAATTTATTTTTCAATACATCATATTAGTTATAATATATAATACAAATCTCTCTTTATACCACATTTACTAATCAAACTGTAATGTGTACTACAATACATATACATGCATCATATATTATATTACTTGACCATTCATAATTAATGTACACTCATCTTCCATTTAAAAGCAAATGCTTTTAATGGAAGAGTAGTATAAAATCTGTAAAATAAAACCATGTATCTAACAAAAAAATCAATTAACAAAAAAATCTAGAAAAAAAACAATTAAAAAAAACTCTTATTAGTGAATTTAGGATCTGTGAATGTATTTAAAGTGAGAAGTCACAGATTTGTCGTTTCCTCGTCATCCTCTTTACTTAAATCCCCCGGGAAAATGGCATAGCGGTTGGTTAAAAAATAACATTCTTACAACATTAAATTGTGTTAGTAACGTTTCCATTGATGTTAAATAAAATAACAAGTACTTCTAAATTATATACAAAATATTCGCAGAAGAATGGGGCCTGCGGTTTACGCTGCAAACTCAACAACTCGACATATCATAAACATCAAGAGGAATATTTATTGGCACTCGAAGGAATATTTTGAGCGGCGGTTCCATTGAAACTCTTTACTTATGTCGCTGTGTCGCTGCAGAGGGGACAAAACTGTTTGGAGTGCCAACAAATAGGGCCCCATGTAAATAGACCTTTGTTGTGGTCACAATGTTTGATTGATGACGACCCCTTGTGAGAAAAACATCTTTTCTTGCTAACAATCCGCTGCTCCGGGAAACTCGCTACGGGCGATGTGCGCGGAAAATGCGGGGAGGGAAATTCATGGTTTTAACAACGGCACTAATTAATAAAGCGGAATGTGGGAACGGATTTCCTAGAAAGAATTCAAATGGTCTTCAGTAGTCGATAAATCATTTTACTTGAATGCTTTCCTAAGGGTATAATTATGTACGAAATAATGATTAAATGTCCTACTTTTTAAGAGATAAGAAGACAAGTAAAATATAATTAATTAAATGAAACATAGAATGATAATAATTTAACACACCAACCGGTTTCTTCGTAGTAAACAGAATCGCATCGAAACCAGTTGCCGTCTTGTTATGCATTAAAGCAATGCATACAAAGGTACAGCGTTTTAATAAATATTGATTAATCACGAAGTTATTGTTTGTCATAATGAAGGGAAAGGAATAATTATTTTCTTCGTGCATATTTTACATATATTCATTAATACCAGTTTGAGCATCTAAATATGTTTGTTTTCGATTTTCGTACTATTTTGATTTAAAACAAAAAACTTTGTGTATGAAATATATGCCTTAAGTATTTCTTAATTTTATTGATAATGGCACCACAAAGTAATTTTACTTCTATTGAATAAATTAAAAATTAATTACTTGCATAAAATACAAATTTCTCGAGGCGCAGTCAATGGCTCACTAAAAAATTGATAGGTTTATATTTAACAATTTCATTAAAGTTGGCTGAACAAATAGTCGGGAGCGGGCGGCCTTTGTTGGTGTCTTTGCAGGCTTTCAAAGCAGATACATCTAGTGCCAAGCACAAGTATTTAGGTAGTCGCGCTTGGTACTTGGTACGCCGAGCAGACTCCCGCCCGCCGAGCCATCGCAAGCTTCAACAGAGATTTTTCAATATTAGTTTAGACCTAAGGCGTCGTTTTTTAAGGTTTTCCATTCAGCCCGGGAGACGGTTCCTTCCTCTTCCAACTTCACTTTAGTGTGGCAAGAATCTTTTCTTATTCTACCGAAAATAGGGAAAGAAAGCTCAATTTGGAGCTTTCAATATAGTGTGGTGATCTATTTTTGGTATAGCCTTAACGCAAGCATAGATTGCGATTGATACGAGTCTAGGGGGTTATCTCAGGAGCTGTTTGCGCCCCCCACTCACCACCCGAACCCTCGCGCTATTGACTTGGGAAGATATCGTACCGTCGATCGTATCGGGAAGATGACATCTAATACATTCCCAAATACGGTAAAGTGTTCACAAAAATACAGTTGTAGATCGCGATAAATTCATTTGGTTTTTCGTTATTTATTTGTGCATTATAAAGTTAACTCACCATCAAACCATCATGCCGTTTCCCAGCAGAGATCGGCAGAGAGGACGGACAGTCAATCAATTCGATCTTGGCATACAATTCTTGCTTCCTGCACATTCATACATCGTCTCATACATTCTCTTCTGTTATTCCGACTTTTGACATGGCCCGACTCAAGTATTTGATTAACTTGATCGTGTCATGTCTTTTCAGCGGGCGTCTCTTTTAAAAACTTTTTATCAATTAATAAATATTTGACAAGTCAAAGCATTTTTCACCAATAAAATGTAGACATAATTTGTCTCGACGCCATCTATTGAGGGATTTAGCCGTTACAAGCCTTTCTCATACTAATAAAGTTGGTTGTTTACAGGTGAAATATAATAAAAACAGTAATTATTGAATGAAACACTATTATATATTGATTAACTTGGCGGGTTTGCGATAAGCCGAGGTAGCTCAACGGTAGAGCATCTGACCGGCAATCAGAAGGGTGCAGGTTCGAGTCCTGTCGGCGACATTTATCTTTTCTCGGAAGGTTTTTTCAATTTGGATGAGTGTTTCAGGCTAATAATTATTGTTTATAAAAATAATTATTATTATTATGCACTTCGGCAAAAAAAAACAAACAATGCCCAATAATATATAAAACTATTGAAAAGATAAAGATTTCATGACACAAATCAAAATAAAACAATTAATTCAATTACTCAAGATTAGCTCTACTACCGAAATTGATGGTATAGACGCTATAACAATCCAAATTAGAAATGTTCAATTTCTTCAATCTCTTACTCACTTGATAAATCGTAGCCTTAAATAATGAATTCTTCACTGCTTCCCAAAAAGGGACAAATTATTCCTATCTATAAATCAGGATTAAAATACGATGTCAACAACTCCAGACCTATCACTTGTTATGAAGCGACTCCCTAACAACTAAGGTTGACAAACTGCGATCCGGAATTAACCATAAATAAACATTAGTTGTCTATGATAAGTATTTCTCCGCCCCATTTGGTAAGGGCAGGGAGGGGGAAAGCGACCACAAGGGAGGGGTGGAGAAGACAGGGAGACCATTCTTGTGTGGAGATCCGACCTGTGCACTGCTTCGAGCTGTCCGCTGCCTACCTGCTTCCATCAAGGGTTCCGTTCCAATTTACTTAGTTATTCATTTGCCTTTTGCTTTTAGATAAAACTGAAATCATTTAAACTCATTCAAATTCATTCTATCTTTTAATAACCTGCAGTCGTTCACAGAAAGGTTAAAGCTTTTCCTAGAGTGTTTAAATTCCGCTATAAAATATACGCCTGCCTACCAGGTATTTATATAGCAAAAGAGAGTTGTTTTTATTTTGAATTCCCTATTCCTGTTTATATGTATCTATTTATCTATTTATCTATCTATCTATCTATTTATATGTATTTGTTTTTATTAATGATAACTAAGCGGTAATTTCGAGAATCGCCCATCAACGAACTGACAACACGACTAAAAGACGGGTGTATTACATTCTCGTATACATCCCTCTACCCTGAGAAGAGCTAGCCAGGGGATATTTTATATATTAGATCTATTGGTGAACTTTACTAAGATTGCCAATACAAATGTGCTTACGTAACGGAACGAGGTTCTGTGTACTGTGACACACTCTTTTAAACACTACTCGTATGTCTAAAATTTGGGAAGAGCTTTTAAACAACTTACTATCTAACAACCAAAATGGCTTCAGAAACAACAGATACACTGAATATACTATAACTTCAGTAACTGACTTTACGATTAATAACATTGACTTAAATAACAAATTTATCTCAATATAGTTGGATTTATGCGAAGCTATCGATACAATCTCACATGAAATACATTTTAATAAACTTATACATACTTGTGTAATAGACGTACAATAATTTAGTTTCTTCCTCTAATATTTTGTTTTGTCTCTCTTTTGTAATATGTCTATTTCATTCTATTGTATTTTGTACCTATATATAACCGTCAACTCTGTATTATAATTTAGTCATTATATTTACCCCAATGAAGCTTGAGTTCAGCAAAATCGATTGGTGAAAATAAAATATATTCATGGTTTATAACAACGTGTTTCATTTACTTAATATTTAATTGACTATTAACACTTTTACTAATTTCTAAAACTTCAAATTTATCTAATTGTAAACCGGTGGTCTTATACGTTAAATTATTATTAACCATTATATTAAGTATATTAAATGAGAAATATTTTGTGTACACAACTGTTTAGAAAACAATACAAAATATTTCTCATTCATTTCATTAATAATGACACCACGAAGTAATTTAACTTCAATTGAAGAAATTGTAAGTTTCATTCTCCAAATTACTGAAAACGGACTGAATTTGCTCAGAAGCACCATGATATACATAACTTAAAAGTTATTATCGATGGCATAAAAAGTGAACCACTTGATTACGGTCAAGTCGATCAAGTACGGAGTACCCCAGGATAGTTTTCTTGGTCCTTTAATAATAATAATAATAATCGGATGATTTTTATAGCGCCGTTTTTGTGAAAAATCACCTCAAGGGCGCTGTACAAATCTTACTTCCTATTCTTACATTATTCCTATATTAATTAACTTTTTTTTTTGGACACTATCATTACACATTATTTATAGACCATATAAAGAGATGCAGTTAGATTATCAAAATTAAATACGGCTTGGTCTAAATTTTCATACATGTTTAATTGAAAAAAAAAAAAAGAAGCTAACTGTATTCCTTACGATATATTGCAAGACGCTAATACAAATGATAGGAGTTATGTGAAGTTGGGCGGCGGGTGGGGACTGGGGCCGGGGGTACTGATCCTTTCTTCCAATCTTCTTTGTCTTTGTTGGTGACGGGACGCTTGGTGTTGGCGCCCGTACGCCAGGTGGCGCTCGTCGGCCGGCTTCAGGATCTGGAAAGAGCACATCAGCGTGTCGTCTATTTCTCGCCCCAGCCGGTGGTATCCTTGTCGGGGTCGGGCCACAGCAGGTCGCAGAGCTGCCTTGTCGGGCACGCCCGTGGGCCGCATGATGCACCGGATCTGCTCCGTGAACTGGAGGTCAGAACTCAGGTCGCCGAGACAGCAGAAGATCTTCTCGTCAAATGTTTTTATTTCCTATTGCGCCTTTCTCGGTAGCCACGAAATCTAATTTTGCGGATCGCGGTTGTGGTACAACGTTCAAGGTTATCTATTTTACATCAATGATATTTGTGATTTCAAAATTTAAGGTAATATTGTGATATTCGCTGACGATACTGTAATAATTTGTGAAGTCGAATTCGGGAACAAGGTATACACTAGGGCTAAGAAAAGTTTTATTATCGTTAAAAAATGGCTCAATAATAATAAACTTACTTTTAATTTAAAAAAAAAAAAACAAATATTTAACACACATCATTACTTAAAGAGGCCACCCCTCCCAACCTTCTCACTAAAATCAAACGCCTCTTCACAATTCAATTTAACATGTCAGAGATGGAAGTAAATCGAAAATGTAAAAAAAAATAAAAAAATATATATATAGGAATCATAATTGACTCAAACCAACACTGAACTGACCACATAAACCGTATTACAACCAAACTTTTTTTTCTTATTATGTTTCTCTTAAAAATTATTGAGAACATATTTCCACGCACAATAAGGACTACATATTTTGCTCTTTCTTAATCCATAATCACATATGGACTACTACCTTAGGGAAGTGACAGTAATATTTGTATAGACTCACTAGTAAAAGGACAAGAGTCATAACTAAAATTATTCTTTAAGTATCATACATTACTGACTCTGCTAAAATATTCAAGATTTTAGACGTTATAACAATTAGACAACCTTTCGCTAAATCCGGAATCCTTCATCTTTTCAAATCTAATTTCCATATTCCTCTACAATCCCAATCAACAATAATAACCAGATCTTCCAGAAACTACACTCCCAATATCCCATTAAATACATTTTTGATACCTCGCAATTAAACTGTAATATAATAAAATACCCACATATTCGACATAAAAAACAGAGAATACACAAACACATATAAATCAAACTTAATATATCGATCTGGATAAAACCAAAAGGAACAGATTTTTATCGCAGTTAGTTAGTTACATCAAATCAATCATAACATGTTAACAATTACATTAAATATATATATTGTTCGTATTATTATTACTATTATTTTTTAATAATATTTATAATATTCCCAAACATGAGAGTATAATCACTTTATAATATTTCTATATCAAAAACACGCAAACGCTTTCACGACAGGCTCTCGTGGTGAGGTGGTCACGAAACATTATAATACATAAATAATTTACACTACCACATTCGTACATTCTTACCTGACACTACATAATACACAATCTAAGTTTAAAAAATGCTTACATAAGAATAATTTATTGTAAAATAAATAAATACATTCGTAATACATACCCTAGAAAACAATAAGACAAATAACTGATATAACTTTTTGTTTCAAATTATTCACGTCGAACTACACTGTTGTGAACTCCTGCACCTAGTCAACTTTAAAGTACCTCATCAAGATACTCGGAAAAAAATATTATTCTGCAACAATCATTCCGTTTTTTTTGTTGTTTTTTTTTGTTTGTTTTTTTTTTTTTTTTTTTTTTTTAATTTAATGTAAATCATTACGGGATTAACTATCATATACGGTATATGCAACCATTTCTCGTCTACATACACTTGGGAACAAATTCACCTCAAGTATCGACAGATTTAGTGTATGTAAGTTTACCAGTATTTAAGATACTTGAATAATATTTTTACGTAGCGATGAGTATTTAGGAGCATCACATAAAAACTATTGCATATATTTTAAATTATATTTTTATTTAACTTTTTAATAATTTTTTTTTTTAAAGAAAGACAAATATTCCCTGGTTACGAATGCATTTGTGTTTAAAATATAGTTTAAATGAAATATATATAGGGTAGTAATAAAAAAAATGTATACATACATATATATTATATTATTTTTATTTATTTTTTATTACTACCCTTCCATTAAAAGGAAAACTTGTTGCTCTTTTTTTTTCTTCTCTGTATCTTGCATTCTGTTATATATTATGTATTATTCACTGGCATATCATACTCGTATATATTTTGCATGTAATGCGTAATATAAAAACTTGTTATTTTTTTTCACTGTCTTTGTACATTAGTGCACATGCACTATATTTAATTCATGTAAACTACTTATATAATACATATAGGTGTTATGCACTATGTACACTATATTATTACAAAAAAAAAATCTGTGCTATCTGCAATTTAACTTGTTGCCGTTTTTTTCGCACTTATTATCAGGTACTATGTTTATTTTTTTGCTATGTACTATTTAAAAAACCTTTTTTTTCTGTATCATGCACAAAGTTATGTAAAATATAAAATTAAAAAAAAACATGTGAAAACCCATCGTCAAATCCTCATCCCAAAATCATTTTGATAAATAAATAAACAAAATAAAATAAAATCGTACATCTATTGATGCATTCTGCGTCTTAAAATATTGTTATTGTAATTTTATTTTAACAGCCGTGTTTCATCATAAAATAATTTTTCGTAATTCCTCAGTGTAATGCAGTTTTCAACAGAACGCGAAAAATGAGTCGGAGAAGTTAATGTCCACGGACGCGAAATAATTCCAGAAAAGGAAGATGAAAGCCTCGGACGGATGTTTAAAACAGAAAACTACTAAAAGCCACGCTCAACAAACCCGATGAGGTTAACAAGAAAAATAAATTTCACGCATGGCGTCCCCAGAACAAGAAGCTCGAAAGTACAAGGGTAAATTTGTAATGGCGTTTCTATTATGAAGGTCTCAAGGGACAAATATTATTTTTCTTTTCCTTACATATTTATTTACACATTTATTTCGGTCTTTGAATTACAAGCGAGGAAATTAAATGAAGATGCCTCTCGGAATATCAGAAATAAGGCAATGGAAATACACGATATTTTAAATGTGTCAAATATTCGGTAGTATCAAATAGTACCGAAATAATACTTATTTATTTATTGCACCTATCGACTTCCAAGACATGATTTATTTATTGTACGAGGTTAACAAAAAAAACATATGTTTTGAACTGCCAAATTTTAAAATAAAACTTTCACACGTTGAACCAGGAGTTCTTCGGAACTGAATATGGGTACCGAACTCATTATTGGACAAGTTGTATATATTATTCATTAGATCGCGGCTAAACCTCACGAGGATAAAGTATATTGGTTACCGCTATCCGCGAATCTTCTCTAACCACTGATCTGTCTTGTCAACCTTCAAACTTGCATTGTGTTTCCACTACATATGGTTTTTTTTTAAGTATTTTCATGTTCGAACAAAATTTATAATAATATGTATATGACAGTTTTTGTCTAGCGCCGTTTTGTCATAAAATAACCTCAAGGGCGCTTTACATTGAATTTACGGTTGGTAGTGTTTTCTAAAATAATACATTTTTACAAGAAATAAAAATTCATAGTTACTTTCCGACCTTAAACGAAACGGAAGAATATTTCAAAATTTCCAGTCCGTTAAAAGTTCTGTTCCAAAATTTCAAAGCATTTGTTTGTTTGACTCATCAGACTTGGTCGACCTGAGTGCGAGTTGCCCCTGAGCAAAATTGTCCTTCACGCATAGATCAGTCAAGTATGATGGTTCCAGCCCCATCAGTACCTTATACACACCGAGAGACATTTTAAACTAAAAATTCGCAAATTTATACATATTAGAAAATCATCTGAGAGGATTTGAGCTGCAGCACCTTCGGTTAACCGGGTGACCGCTCTTAATCAATGAGTTATTTAATCTAACCACGAAGTAAATAGCAAACCTTGTAGAAAACGCCCGTGTCTCATAAATACATTTTTACAAAAATATAACTATTAAGTTCTGCTAGTTGATACTGGGTTCGAAGGCCGAAACGCCTGCTATGCAATAAGCTTCACTGTTGGCGAAATAAACAACATGTAAAAAATATTATATTAAAATTATTTTCATGTTTTATTTTTAAAAGATATTTTTCGTCCGTTTCCTTTTTCATATGTTCGCATTTTACGAAAAAAAAACTTAAAAGGCTTCCCGTCGAATAATTAAATAACTCTTTCAATGTTTTCTGGGGGTTGTTTATTTTATAAAGAGCAGAATAACTGTATGACGGTGGTACAAAGGGAATGATAAAGGATCTTCAATGGGTATGGTGAAATGGTGGAACTGGTCGGGTAGTTTTTCAGCTTTGTATTTATTTTTATCATATGGGTGGATAGACATATTTGGTTTTATGCGAATAAGTTAACAGTCATATTACATTACTGCGAAATATCATATAATTTAACATAAAAATAACCATAAAATTTGATACCAACGTTTCCCCGAAAAAAGATCAAAGCCATACATAATATTCGAGATTTTTTGCAACTTTTACAGAATTCTATATTTTACTTTTAGTACAATTTTAGTAAGGATATCGGCAAAACACAAATAATACTAAAGAGGCAAAATAACTGTCAAACTACAAAATTGTCCCTTTTACATATTAACATGTGACGTGGTATGATATTATTCACCTAGATAAATTAGAATAGATTATAATCTAAAAGCTTTTTAACCTGAAATCCGGCAAAATTCTACGTCGTCAACTCAGCTAAAACTAAGGACGAAAATATCATTTTACATATCGCGTCACGAAATGAATGCAGAGGATATTGTAATGTCTCCGTATAATATGCAAACTTATGTAGTTTTCTTTTGACACAGACGTGGAACCTTTACTTAACAAAGCCCTGGAAGTGCCCACTTCCAAAATGGGTAAACTACGTAAGTGCCCTTTCTGTTTGCGAATCAGGAAATATGTACATTGTGGTCTGCGGAGTCTTTCGATTTGGAGCGAACGACGCATTCTGAATCTACATAGGGTGAAAAGCTCCCGTGACCCAATAAATTATTGGTTTTTGTGACACGGACTCGATACCTAGAATCTTAAAACGAATGGGAACGAATTCAGGCTTCCATGGACAATTGATATCATCGAATGCTTACATATACTAAGATAACATGGATAAATTATTTTTGAAAAATTTAACGTTCTAACGTTTGACGGCCTCCACGGTCGAAGGGTAAGGCTCTCGACTACGAATCCGAAGGTCGCGGGTTCAAATCCCGGCGGGCGCAAGTAAATTTTATTTAATTAATTTGTGCTCTTTCACAATTAATTAATTAAAAATAATATATAGTATATTTGCGCATGTTCCTGACTGGAAGATACTCTCAGTATCGCCCTGGTGAAAGACCACCATTCAGAATTGAAACTTTCCTTGAAATGGCTTTTAGCCGTGTTTGGTGACCAGATCTGAATAGACAGGTATTTCCCCGCCTTCCTCTACCCATTCTCCTTCCCCTTCCCAATACCTTCAGCCTCACAAAATTTCCCAATTGGGGATGCCATAGTCTCACTGTCTCCAGATGGTTGAGAGCAGTTGAGACTCTTGTGCGGTATTCATGTAAAAAAAAACAAAAACAAAACTGTATTTTATTTGTCTTTTGTATTTTTCAGATTTTATCCACATATTCTGAAATAAATTCTCGGAACGTTGAAACTGCCGGATTCGATACCGTGACGAGGCAAAGATAAGCTCATTTTGTCCATGAAAAGTCAAACATTTCACAGAATTATCCAATTTTTGAGATTTATCTGCTGATTCAACCGTTTCATTGCACAACCTTCTGCAGCAAATCGAATCGGCAGCCAAACTTGCAATATCAATTTTCCGTTAGTATGGAAGTTTTACCGAATAACATTTATCATCGGGCATTTGACTCGCATCCCTCGAGGGAGATGCTTCCACTGGTCCCTGTTCCCTGCTCCGGTCTCCAGTCTCCCGACTCCCAGCCAGCCCTGCCTCGCCCGGACCGCTTCTTCCTTCCTCTCGTACGAGAGACTCGCTTATATTGCGAGTTATATTTAATGGCCTCGAAAATAAGTCAGGATTCTTAACTTCGGCGCAGAAATCTTTCTCAAATGTATCGCTTCCGCGGAGGCGTGCAACTCCGAGTATGTTTAATAGCACGTGAGACGTTGAGCTTTTATGGTGATTTGTCAACTAGGAAATGTAATATAATTCAAATTATGCTCCGTGTGCATGGCCATGACAAATTGTGGCATTTCATATTTTAAAATGCGTCATGTTTTGAGAACCGCACTTTGCAATACGCGATAATTTTAGCCACCAAATGTTTATTTATTTGCACCTTGCAAATAAATAAACATTTAGAAAAACATCGTTTTGAAAATAACTTTTCATTCATACATAGGCACTTCGGTGAAAAAATATGAAAATAACGAATTCTTTAAAAAAAATATTTACGCCAGATTTAGAGACGAATATACTTGTATATGAAATAAAGTTATCGAGTTACTCACCGTATACACATTTTAAGCCACGCGCTTGTTTGATTAAAATATAATAAAATAATGATGTCTACTTACTGGTAGTTTACGCCGTTTTAAAATATTCGGTTTTCTAAATTGAACAATTTATTGAAAAATATGGAACAATCATTACGGCTCGGCGTTATGTCTACGTTTTTCACAATTAAATGGACATTTCGCAGCTCTATAAGCGCACAATCAAAATAGTATTTCACGAGCTGAAAATGGTTCCATTGTCCCAAGAAATTCTAGACAGAAATAACTGCTAAATTTATTTCGCCAGAATCCATTATTCGAGAGTTTGTTGTGGGACACATGAAAAATCTTTCGTTTTTAAATGATGGCCGATGAAGAGTCCCGACTGTCTGGAGTCAGTGCTATTTGTACCAAAATTGGGAAGGGTTTAACCTGGTAATTCCCCGTCAGATCTAGTTCAAAATAGCTGAAGTCATGCATCTGTTTTTCAAAACGATTTATGAATTAAAAGTTGCAAAATAAGAGTATCCCGTGAATGAATGGATGTGTTTCGTCCGTATCATGTGTGTAAAGTTTAATAAAAGTTACAAGCTTCACGTAAAAGTTGAATTTCTCGCTTACTCGGAACCGAGGAAGAAATGAAATGACATGGAATGTTACACCGTGCAGTTACAGCATTCTGCCTTTGAAATGAACTTTTGCTAGGGAGATTTCTCTCCGAGAAGTAACTTGTTTTTGGTTATTTCTTTTAAATAAGTTAGCGTTACTTGTACTTCAAAAAACTTTTTCAGTTTTTTAACTCATGTGGAGGAAAGCTTGACCTCTGCAATTTGGATTTGAATTTGTTGGGTTGAGTGAACCGTGATGCGACTTTTAAATAAATCTTTTAAGAGTGTTTATTGTTAAAGTGCCTTCCAGACGATCGGGTGGCCCAGTAGTATGGCCGACAGAAATAATATATTAACCGAGTTTTTATTTTTTGTCTTAACAATAATGGCAATACTCCTTGTCTCCGTTGAACGAAGCGCTTGGTAAATTTGAAATTTCGCTTTGGAAATCGCTCTTTATTTATCGTTAAGCAATTTCCAAAAGCGAAATTTCAAATTTCAAGACCGCTTCGCTCAGCGGGGACAAGAAGTACTGCCATTATTGCCAAGTCAAAAAATAAAAACTCGGTTGATATATTTTTTTCGTCGACCACACTACTGGGCTACCCGCTCGTCTGGAAGACACTTAAGTCTACCCAAACTCGTGATTTCAAAGGACGATAAAAAAAGAAAGTAGATTTGTCACCTATTTAAACTCTCAAAATTTTATTAATCTTTTGCTTCAAAAATTCCCTTTTTTATCACTCTTATTTCTAATTTTTATTATTTCGTATTTACTTACCTACTGAAATAAATTTACGGATTTTAGTTTTACCTTTTTTTACTTCACACTTATGTCATTTAAAAGCCCCACTGGGAGTATTTAATAAATAAGCATTGAATTTTTATATGTTCAGACTATGATGACGATCATTGTTTTTGTATTTTTTAAAAATTTAATTTTAATATTGTTAAACTTGATACAAGCTGAGTTCTAGTGAGGTTAATATAGTTGAATTGAAAAAAAATGTATTTGACGATGTAAATAAATAATTAATAAATATATCTGAATGCTGATATTTTGAATTGTTTTCAGCAAAATGCTTTCTTTCAAAGTGTACAGATTTACATACCTATGTATTGAATTTAATAATTTTGTCCATTTATTAATGTAATCTGTTCCATTCATATTCTGTTCATTATTTTTTTTATAGATAGATCAAAAGTAGGTACTTATTCTTATTACAAGTTTATTAAGAGAGATTTTCTATGTAAACAACTTAAGCTTCTTATGATAACACTTATAAGTTCCTCAAATGTAAGCAGTCAAGTTGAAAAACCCTACAAAATACATTAATGACATTTCGGGAAACGGTTTTATTCTACTGATTGTGAATGTGCCATTCCGTTATCATTGAAATTTTTGTCGAAAGTTTTAGATCAGTTTGTGGAAAAAAAAAACTAAATGCAGTAAGCTTTGCTATTTTACCAAACATAATACAGAAACAGCTATCATGGAATCGACGACACAATTTCCTTGCCAAGGGATTAAAAAAAAAAGAAAAACGACTTGGTTTTCATAAAGAAAAAGCTATTCGTAATTGATAAGTCAGTATTACGACAGAAAATAGAGTAGCTAGATAACAATATGAATTCGTAATTCATTCGTAACGTAACGAATTAATGATAATAACTCGTAAAATTAAATACTAAATTCTTCGAAACGCCGAGATTTAACATTCCACAACAGTTAAATAATTAATTTAGAGATCTGACGAACAATTGATTGCGGAAATTCATTGTTGGAATGTCTTCCAGGGAAGTAAAATTGGCCTTTATAGCAGGCACGATAAGCCGAGATTTCTCAGTCACCAGCACTGGGGTATTTGCACGTCTCAATAAAGGAGAAAATTACAACTTTCGTCGCATCCACCGGCATCGCGGGAAGACTTGGAGCTCGAGATATTCCGGGAAGTTCGGCAGAAATACGGTCAGGTCTCGAACAAAAGACTTCCATCGTCTCGGTCGCTTTGTTTAAGTAAACGACCATTGCCTCGACTCGCAGGTCTCTCTAAGGCACCGAGTAAAATAATAAAGGCAGTGCTGTCAACCCCAAAGCGAGGTAAAGTAAACCAAAATCCTTCTTTTACAAAATACTCGTGGCTTTTTATGACCTAGTATTTCAGGCGATCTGACGCCGTGGCGCTGAAAAGCTGGAAAGCTTAAACTGTTTTTACGAGAGATGCGATCTTATTTGATAAGCAGCGATGTTATGAATTAATTGTTTCCGTTATCATCAAATCGACCTTAAACGCCAGTGAACGCGGAAAAAACAATAAAAGCTCTCGCTCCTATACAACAATCATTAGTTGCTGAAATTGTAAAACTGAATTAGCTGTTAGCACGGATATTGTTGTTTAGAAATTTTTAATATTTCAAGCGACTTGTGATAGATTACATATTCCATTCAAATAACTCCTCAAGAAATTTTAAACATTTCAAGCGACTTGTGATAGATTACATATTCCATTCAAATAACTCCTCAAGAAATTTTAAACATTTTAAGCGACTTGTGATAGATTACATATTCCATTCAAATAAGTCCTTAAGAAATTTTAAACATTTCAAGCGACTTGTGATAGATTACATATTCCATTAAAATAACTCCTCAAGAAATTTTAAACATTTCAAGCGACTTGTGGTAGATTACATATTCCATTTAAATAACCCATCAAGAAATTTTAAACATTTCAAGCGACTTGTGATAGATTACATATTCCATTCAAATAACCTGTCAAGAAATATTAAACATGTCAAACGACTTGTGATATATTACATATTCTATTTAAATAACCCCTCAAGAAAATTTTAACCATTTCAAGCGACTTGTGATAGATTACATATTCCATTCAAATAACTCTTCAAGAAATTTTTCTTTGTAAGATGAGAAATCTCTTACAATCATAATCCGCCATAGTAGAAAGGTTATTATGGTCTTGAATAAATGATAAAGGAAGATGCGTGTGTTTCAGTGTGGAATTAACCCAAAACCCCTCCAACAAAGCAATTTCAGTACCTGCCTTAAATTAAACAATCTATATTATGGCGTAGGGGAGATGTCCACTGAATTCATGCTTCCAACATTAAATAATATGCGGGGATTTAGAAGTGGAAAAGGACAGATTGAACTACTAAAATGAATACACGTGACAATGGACATATTATGGACTTTGGTCGTAATTCTTACACATGATATATTGATTTAATTTATACAACATGCCTGCGACATCTGTAAATACCACTTCATTTATTTAAAAAAGACTCAATATATCTTTTTGTTTGGAAGTTTTCTTTACTATGTACTTTTCAATATATCTAATTAAAAAAGTATTATTAAAGTTTTATTTACTATGTACTTTTCAATATATCTTATTGAAAAAGTATTATTAATTTTTTTTAAAGGTAGGTAATTTAATCAAAGTGGTTCTAACTGAGTAGAGGCTACAAAAATTGCCAATAGCGGTTGAACAGAATACACAAAATATATGAATTTACGATTTACCATGTAATTTATTTCTTAGTATACTTTGTATCTCGATGAGCTTCCGGAACATGTTGATATTTATATATTAAATGGTGGTTTATACAAAACATTTCTTATTAATTTGATTTAATTTATGATTGTATGTGTGCGTGCGTGTGTGTATTAGACATTGAACGCAATTAATTTATCACGATGTATTTAGTAACAATTTAAAAATGATAATAACAAGTACTCTTGTGTTATTTTTTTAAGGTGTTTAGTGCCTTTTCGCCCTACTTGAGTCAATATTTCGGACAGTTTACAGTGTCCATCATCAGAGAAGATGTAACATCTGTATCATCAGTTATACGAAAAGCCGTGATAGCTTTAAATTAAATAAAAAAAAGCAATTATATTAATGAAAACAATATTACCAACATCCGAACAAAATAAATAGAAAAAAACACTAACTAACTAATGATCACGCCGTTTTCTGCAGGGGTAGGCAAAGTGGATAGACCACCACACAACTCTGACTAGGCACACAATCTTTGCTTCAATAACACGTATAAATCGTTTCACACATTCATAGAAAAACAGAGAAAAGATAAATGGATTCAGTTGCGACTTGGGCTTAAACAGGAATCATTCGCTTGTCTGGCTGTTGTGTTTTGAGCAATTACGCTGCGTTATCTCTAGTCCTAACGATAAATATTTCTCTATCACATGTTATGTATTGTTCGCACTGAATTATTAATCTCTTCTGCACTCGAAACATATCAAAAGAACATTGTAGCATATGTGTGTAAGCAGGAAGTATTTATTATATGAACCATTAAATGGTGAATACGACTTTATTCACCTCCCAGTGAGCAAAGTGTTTATCTCCAATTTGATCACACGAACAAATTGAATACCCCTTGAACGATCATCAAATAATATATTCTCAATAAACGATTGACAAAGGGTAGCCGGCAGGAAGAAACCTGAGAGAGAAGAGAAGGGAAGAATGGCAGGAGAATCTCTTTGTGCAAGTACCTAATACCATTAATATATCGGCTATCGGAAAGATCCCACTTGGAGGTGTTTGTACCTACCGGTCCCCCGTTCCGGAAACCACTCAATGCATACAAACTAAATAAAATATTAATCGAAAGATATTCTGAGGGAACGCTGAAACGAGTTCGTTAGTGGTTGCGGTTGGTTTTTGCATTCGAACTTGCGATTCGCGATAAAATAAAAATTAAACTTTTTTAGCACTTTTTAAAAGAAATAATTTGGAAAACGTATCTTTTCGAATCATCAATTTACTACTACGAAATTAAAAACTTTATGTTATATCATGCGATATTTTAGATTTACTAGGAATAGATGGCTCTAACCGCGATGTCGATAAGGCATATTGATAGTTAAATGTCGAAGAGCTCTCAAGGTCACAAGCAGAAATAATACTACTTTTGAATATTAAGAATATTTGCCTCCTGGCTGTCTAATCGTAGTCAATTATATTCGAATTAACATTTTTAATATTCACCGCTTACACAATTCCGAATTGATAATTCGTTCAATTAATTATTTGATAAATTAATAATTCGTTCAACCGATAATTCGTTCAATTAATTATTTGATCGATTAATAATTCGTTCAACTGATAATTCGTTCAATTAATTATTTGATCAATTAATAATTCGTTCAACTGATAATTCGTTCAATTAATTATACGATCAATTAATAATTCGTTCAACTGATAATTTGTTCAATTAATTATTAGATCAATTAATAATTCCTTCAACTGATAATACGTTCAATTAATTATTTGATCAATTAATTATTCGTTCAAATAATAATTCGTCAATTAATTATTCGATCAATTAATAATGCGTTCAACTGATAATTCGTTCAATTAATTATTCGATCAATTGTTATGTACTACCCATCCAAGCGACTGGAACCTTTGATCCAATTTGGTTAAACTACCCTTATCTTTGCTTGTCGCACCAATGTCTACTACAAATATATATATTTGTATATAAGGTCAATATTGTCATTACTAATCATATAGTATTATATCGAACCATTTATGTAAATATTTATTATTAAACAATAAGAAATGATATGTTAAAGTTTACCCAACTGATATTGAAATAGTATAAACATTGATTATTGTACCACTATATAAGCTCCAAGTATCCTCTTGAGACTTACTCTTAATTAGTTTCAATTAGACACGAACACTATGTTTCTGACATAGACACTCTGTAAAAACTCTAGTACCTAATACTAATGTAAAAACAGTTACTACACGAATAAATACAAATACATCGAAAAAGTGTTTTAGTACCAAAGAATCCATAACAAAATTGGTGTCAGAAGTGCGATATGGTCCAAGTAGTTACTACGCGAATATATTGTTTCGATAATATTGTGGTACTCTTGACTATAATAAAAAACCCTGGATTCTATAAACTTCTAAATATTTGTGGCTGGTGACGTTGTTGCAAATAATTGCAAAAAGCCGAGCAGCGCGAAGAAGCAAGAAGAAGACGATATTACTTCACACTCTACAGTTCACAGTCTCCGAGGATTTCGTGAAAACAAAAAGAAAAGAAAAAAAAAGAAGATATTTTATTGATAACTACGTTGTTGCCCCTGTGCAAGAAGCCGAACATCAGGAAGATACTTCACTTTCACGTCCTGGACCTGCCTTGTTGAAGATGTATTTGTGTTTCTTATTAATGTAAGTCTGTTTTATTATTGTATACGTGTTTGAAAGAATCTCTTGTAGTATTTAAAATCATTTTCATAATCAACTTAATTTCAATTTTTAATTTTGTTAAAAATGACTGACAACGAGGTGTCTCTTCAATTCTTAACACAATTCATTAGTACATTTGATGGTAATACAGATAATCTCCACACATTTATAAAAAATTCTGATTATGCTTATAAATTAGCATCTAAAGTTCAAAAAGATATTATTTTTAAATATATTCAAACTAAAGTTACTGGAAAAGCGGATCTAATAACGTCATGTAGAAATTTACGTACTTGGGAGGAATACAAAAGTTTTCTTCTAGAAAATTTTGCTGATTCGAAAAGTTTTTCACAATTATTATTAGAATTACAAACATGTAAACAAAATAGAAATGAGAGCATTCTTAGCTTCACACAAAGAATTGAAAGGTGTTTTTCAAATTTAATGAGGGCTACTAAAGTAGAAACCGTCGATGCCTCTGAATTAATTGGAAAAAATTCTATGATCAAACAAATGGCTCTTCAAGCATTTTTAATGGGCGCATTACCGCAATATAGTATTATTTTGAGGGCTAGAGATCCTAAAACCTTTGAAGAAGCTTCAGTATTTGCGATAAACGAAGAAAAAATATTGAATTTTACGGCACACAATAGTGGTAATCAAAAATTTTGCTGTATTTGTAAAAAATCAGGACACATCTCCGTAAATTGCTTCCACAATAAGGACAAACGTGTCAATCAAGTGAAATCATTTAGTAATTTCGCTCCCAAAAATCTCAATTCTCAGTATAAAAATAATTATAACGTAAACTCAAATCGTAACCTTTCAATAACGTGTTTCTTTTGCCAGAAACGAGGACACTATAAAAAAGATTGTAGAAAGTACAAAAATTTCTTGGAAAACAAAAATTCGGAAAACTACCAAGACCCTTCGTTGCCTACCAAAACGAAGACGGTCAATACGTTAAAGGTAGAATATTAAATAATGTTGAAAATATTACAGCTTTCATCAAAGTTCATATAAAAGAATGTAAAAACAAATATGTTGAACTTTTATTGGACAGTGGCGCGGATATATCACTGATTAACCATATGGCTTTAGATGGTGAAACTAAATTTAACGATAAAGAAATAGTAAACATTAAAGGCATTAACGCTGAAAAATCGCAACAAACTTTAGGCTCTGTAAAACTGAACATATTGTTCAAAGGAATCTCAATACCTAATAAGATGCATTTATTGCCTCGTGCAACGAATGTTCCACTCGATGGACTTATTGGTAATGATTTTCTAAGGAAAGTAAATGCAAAAATCAATTACGGAAACAATACCTTATGTATAGGTAATAGTTCTATCCCGATTTATTTTAAAACGAAATGTTCGGATGAAAAAAATAATAATTCGGTTATTGTTGTACAGGCTCGTACGGAAACCTTAGTTGAATTCAATGTTTTGAATCCTGAAATAGGAGAAGGAATTGTTCCCGAAATGGAAATTATGGAAGGAATTTATCTTTGCAGAAGTATAACAAAAGTTAACTCAAAGTCAAAAGCAATTACGTCTATTCTTAATACAACGGAAAAAGCAGTAAAAATTAAGATAATGGAATTGATATTAGAAAAATTCAATGAAAAAGACAGTTATATGATAGAAGCTGATTGCAATGGTAGAACGATGAAAAATAAAATTAAATGCAAAAATAAAAACGTATTTCAAGTCAATAAGATAACGGAAAATCTTGATGATAGGTATGAACTATTAAAATCATCATTACGCACTGAACATTTAAATAAAGAAGAAGAACAATCTCTATTTTCAATCTGTCGAGAGTATAATGATATCTTTCACTTAGAAGGAGATATATTGAGTCAAACCAATTCAACCAAACATGAAATAAATACCACAACACAGACTCCAATTCACGCGAAAACATACAGATACCCCGAGGTACATAAAAAGGAAGTAAATGATCAAATCAAAAAAATGTTAGACCAAGGAATAATTAAAGATTCAAATTCAGCATGGTCTTCTCCTTTATGGGTAGTCCCCAAGAAAAAAGATGCAAAAGGCACAGTTAAATATAGAGTAGTAATCGATTATCGTAAATTAAATGAAGTTACCATAGGTGATGCTTATAACTTACCTAACATTACAGAAATATTAGATCAATTGGGACATTCAAGGTACTTCACAACTTTAGATCTAGCGTCAGGATTTCATCAAATTCCAATGAAACCAGATGATTCCAAAAAAACAGCATTTTCTACCCCTCTAGGGCATTACGAGTTTTTAAGGATGCCGTTTGGATTAAAAAACGCTCCTGCGAGTTTTCAAAGGTTAATGAATAACGTTTTAGCTGGTATTCAAGGACTAAGATGTTTTGCATATCTAGATGATATAGTCATTTATGCCGATACGATAGAGACCCATGAGATTAGGTTAAAAGAAATATTCCAAAAATTAAGGTTACACAATTTAAAATTACAGCCTGATAAATGCGAATTTATGCGACATGAGGTTATGTATTTAGGTCATGTTATATCAGAAAATGGAGTTAAACCAAATCCAGACAAAATTCAAATCATTAAAAATTACCCTATTCCAAAAAATCCAAAGGATATCAAGTCATTTCTAGGACTTGCCGGATATTACAGACGTTTTATTAAAGATTTTAGTAAATATGCTCAACCTCTCTCCCAATTATTAAAGAACGACATCCCATTTATTTGGAAGGAAAAACAACAAGAATCTTTCGATATCCTTCGAAATCATTTAATTAGTGAACCAATTCTTCAATACCCCGATTTCAGTAAAACATTTAATGTTACCACAGATGCAAGTAATTTTGCTATCGGTGCAGTATTATCTCAAGGCGAGATTTCTAAAGATTTGCCTATATCCTTTGCTTCTAGAACCTTAAATAAAGCCGAATCAAATTACTCAACAACGGAACGTGAACTTTTAGCAATAATTTACGCAGTTAAACATTTCAGACCTTACTTGTATGGTGTAAAGTTCAATATTATAACAGATCATAGACCTTTAGTCTGGTTGTTCAATACCAAAGATCCAGGTTCCCGCTTACTTCGTTGGCGTTTAAAATTGGAAGAATATCAATACAATATTATATACAAACCGGGAAAACTTAATTCCAATGCCGATGCGTTATCTAGAATTGATCATTCTCAAATATTACACATTAGATTAAACCCAGAACCAAATTCTTATGAAGAATTTATAAAATCTCATTATAAAGACAAACAAATTATCGATTGCAAAAATATTGTTGAAACCGATGAAAGTTTTCTAACACGGAAAGATAATTTATGTAACTTTATTTCCAACGATAAGGAAATGTCCGAAGGTTTGTCTATGGAGATAAGAAATAGAATCAATAATTACGATGATTTAAAGAAAAATAAAACGGATGTAAGAGACATATTATATTCAAAATTAAATAACATATTTAACGTTTATCATCTCATAACAATGGAACATTTTTGGGACAAACCAACATATGAAGATATTTTTTATTGTTTCTTTAAATTAAGAAATTTATTTAAATCACAAGAAAAGAAATCGATTTCAATTCCAAAAATAGCTCATGGTAATAATAATTTAAATTGGAATAAAATTAAAACTATTATTTATTACGTCTTTGCAAACTCAGGTATCATGTTAACGATTTGTAATAGTAAAATAAGTAACCCAGATCCTCAGGATATAACTAAATTAATAAAGGAAAATCATGATTCCCCTCAATCAGGACATTCAGGTTTTCACCGAACGTACAATAGAATAAAAGAGAGATATAATTGGAAAAATATGAAAAAAGACGTTAGGAATTATATAAGAACTTGTGAATCATGTCAAAAAAATAAAATTTCTCGTAAAAGATTTATTCATCCAATGGAAATAACTACAACTTCTGAGAAACCTTTCGAAAAAATTGCTTTGGATATTGTAGGTCCGTTACCTTTATCCAAAAATGGAAACAAATATATCCTCACATTACAAGATGATCTAACGAAATATTCACAAGCATTTCCAGTTCCAAATCATGAAGCAATTACTATCGCAAAAGAGTTAGTCAACAACTTCATTTGTAAATTTGGAATACCAAATCAAATACTTACAGATCAAGGAAAGGATTTCACATCAAATATTTTAAAGGAAGTTGCGAAATTATTTAAAATTAAACAAATTCAAACAACAGCTTATCATCCTCAGTCCAACGGTGCATTAGAAAGGTCACATGCCACCCTAGCAGATTACCTAAAGCATTATATTTCGGAGAAACAAACAGATTGGGATGAATGGATAAATTTTGCAATGTTTTCATATAATACAACGCCTCATACCAGTACTAGGTATACGCCATACGAATTAATTTTTGGTTTAAAACCAGAACTTCCGACGTCATTAACACAAAAACCAGAATTTAAATATACTTATGATAATTATGTCGACAATTTAAAAATGAAATTGAACAAATCACAGGAAATTGCACGCGAACACATTCAAGTTCAAAAGAAAAGGTCAAAAGACAGCTTTGATAAAAACATTTCAAGTAATGAAAAATTTAACGTAAATGATTTAGTTTATTTAAGAAATGAAACTACGAAAATTAATCAGTCCAAAAAATTAACACCCAACTATCAAGGTCCGTATAGAATTGTTCAAATTAATTCCAATGTAAACTGCACAATACAAATAAAGAAAAAATATGTAAAAGTACATTTCAATCGTTTAAAAAAGGCTATCGTTGCAGATTAACAGCATGTCTGCCCTTCAACAATGGATTCAACTGGACACAAATATCGTCGTCCGCAGGAATATATTACGAACATGTTAATATGATTAATTTTATAGAAAGTTATTGGAATGTAGTAACATACATTGATTTAGATATATATTTTGATAATAAGTTAAAATTTATTGATAAGACATATAAGGATACACAAATAATATGTAATAACGATAACATCATTCATAAAAAATTTTCTCCTTGCGAACCACATATACACATTTTACATCAACTCATAATAGCATTAGAACAAAAGGATAAGACTCTAAAAGAGTTAATAGAACAACCAAAAATTAGAGTAAAACGTGGTTGGATGGACATGGTAGGTACAGTATTTAAAACTGTATTTGGAACCTTAGATAATAATGATGCGCTTTATTATGATGAAGCAATCGATTCCCTAAATGCAGGCGATAAAGATCTTTATAATATGTTAAAACAGCAAACTCAAATAGTTAAAACAACAATATTAAATTTTAATAGTACGATAACCAACCTTGAAAAAAATGAAGAAATATTTAATAAAAATTTTGAAAATTTAAAGTCATTTACTGCAAATGTTAGCGATGTAATATTTAATTTAGAATTGAAGCAAGACATAGAAAAACATTTAACTCTATTGAATTTAATCACAACTGAATTACAAAACGAATATACACTTTTCATAAACGCATTATTGCTTTCCAAAACAAATATAATACACCCATTCATTATTACGCCTCAACAATACATTGAAGAAATAATGGTAGAACGATGAAAAATAAAATTAAATGCAAAAATAAAAACGTATTTCAAGTCAATAAGATAACGGAAAATCTTGATGATAGGTATGAACTATTAAAATCATCATTACGCACTGAACATTTAAATAAAGAAGAAGAACAATCTCTATTTTCAATCTGTCGAGAGTATAATGATATCTTTCACTTAGAAGGAGATATATTGAGTCAAACCAATTCAACCAAACATGAAATAAATACCACAACACAGACTCCAATTCACGCGAAAACATACAGATACCCCGAGGTACATAAAAAGGAAGTAAATGATCAAATCAAAAAAATGTTAGACCAAGGAATAATTAAAGATTCAAATTCAGCATGGTCTTCTCCTTTATGGGTAGTCCCCAAGAAAAAAGATGCAAAAGGCACAGTTAAATATAGAGTAGTAATCGATTATCGTAAATTAAATGAAGTTACCATAGGTGATGCTTATAACTTACCTAACATTACAGAAATATTAGATCAATTGGGACATTCAAGGTACTTCACAACTTTAGATCTAGCGTCAGGATTTCATCAAATTCCAATGAAACCAGATGATTCCAAAAAAACAGCATTTTCTACCCCTCTAGGGCATTACGAGTTTTTAAGGATGCCGTTTGGATTAAAAAACGCTCCTGCGAGTTTTCAAAGGTTAATGAATAACGTTTTAGCTGGTATTCAAGGACTAAGATGTTTTGCATATCTAGATGATATAGTCATTTATGCCGATACGATAGAGACCCATGAGATTAGGTTAAAAGAAATATTCCAAAAATTAAGGTTACACAATTTAAAATTACAGCCTGATAAATGCGAATTTATGCGACATGAGGTTATGTATTTAGGTCATGTTATATCAGAAAATGGAGTTAAACCAAATCCAGACAAAATTCAAATCATTAAAAATTACCCTATTCCAAAAAATCCAAAGGATATCAAGTCATTTCTAGGACTTGCCGGATATTACAGACGTTTTATTAAAGATTTTAGTAAATATGCTCAACCTCTCTCCCAATTATTAAAGAACGACATCCCATTTATTTGGAAGGAAAAACAACAAGAATCTTTCGATATCCTTCGAAATCATTTAATTAGTGAACCAATTCTTCAATACCCCGATTTCAGTAAAACATTTAATGTTACCACAGATGCAAGTAATTTTGCTATCGGTGCAGTATTATCTCAAGGCGAGATTTCTAAAGATTTGCCTATATCCTTTGCTTCTAGAACCTTAAATAAAGCCGAATCA
>JAHDVE020001187.1:0-66500 GCA_022606495.2 Halesus radiatus
AAATCCACATGTCATCAACCTGATCACCTACCTTTATTAAACTTTATACGAATCTTGCTTAACATGTGTGATCTATAAAAGCGTTATTGACTGTCGCCGTACCCGCATTAGCATTTATAATCTTATCAATGGGATCTCTTAAAAATCTAAAGATCATTAAAAATATTCCCAAATAGCGTGCAATTGAGTAACTCCTTTGTGGATGGTGTGAAATGGGAACAGATTGGTTTTAAATCGTTAACAAATCACGCAGAGAGAGATAAGATCAACCCCACCAGCGGAGTTTCACCCCATCCCCGCAAACGATGCGAAACCAAAGGGTTGCAAATATTCCCATGGCAAGAGATTGTTCTTTAGCAGCAAGGGGTTGTGAAGAAAGGGCAAGTGCCACTTGTAATTCCGCAACATTTTATCGGCGAATAGCACTTGATACGATCTTTGAAAATAGGAGTCCGCTCTTTGCATTATTTCGAGACGTTTTCACACGCAAATAAATTGTTTGATAATACACACTTGTTCCGTGAAGGGTGAATTCATTTCCATCCTTTGTGGATACGAAGCTTGTTATTTTCACTAGTAACTTCCTGAAAAATGCAGGAAATGTTTCGCGATATGTTTCCTCCATCGACTCTCTGACGGGTCTGCAGTGATTTGTAGCCGCCATTAAATTGTCGGTATTGCAGATTTCTGTTATCACATTTACCGCTGAATGTTATCGGATCTATCAATGCATAGATTTACTGGATACGTGTTTACGGAGAAGCTGCTGAATTGTTGTCCCGCTTGTGGTATAACAGAAGCACGTCGCACCACTCCCACTTCTCCCCCGAGTGGTGAGCTTGCGCCCATTGAAATGTATGGCGCCCTGTATATACCTATAGTACCCTGTCGGTATCACGCATGAGATTTATCTCGATTCCCTACTGGACCGTCAGAGAGTGGCCTAACACTACAAAGAATATTTTGATATTTTTAAAATCAATCCGTCAAAAACAGTTTTTAATTTCTCCCGAACCATTAACGGTTTTGACACATTTTCCCGTTGACGACGATAACCTAGCGACAGGTTATTAAAATTTGATCAAACTGATCTAACATAACATTTATAATAAATTGTAAATGGTAGTAGCCCTGATTTAATTAACCTTATTCAATTTCATATACCTACGAGAGCAACTCGTTCCAAAATCCTGTTTAAATGTAATAACAACAGAACTGAGCATTATAAACATTTGCTTGTACCTAGATTACATGAAGTTAGATGTAGCAGATCTATTCAATTGCACAGAAGGTACGTACAAGAAGGCTATACTATCACATATTTTAAATCAATATTAATTTAACCTAAGTTTACAGTATGTTTAATATGTAAGCATATCTTTATTTCTATTCCTTCATGAACTTTGATTCTTCATATACTCTCTGATGTCATTGTATGACCTAATGCCACATTTAATAGTTACCCTTTAAAATTATGTGTGCTGTATTCTTATGCTCGTAGTTAACTGTTACATGCAATTATTGTTTATGGTATATTTATACCGTTGATATTAAATAAATAAATAAACGCAGGCTTAAAACTTGAAAATCACTTCTCTATTATATTAATACCCTAATGTCATCAGCGTGTATGAGTTATTTTTCAAATGATTCAATTTCGGCTCGCATTCTCCCACATCTCGCTCTACAATGGGGTCGATTACTGCATGAACCGCATTTGTGAAAGTTCGTTTGTTATTCAAATCATTCGAATTTAATCGACTTTTTCATGTATTTCGCACTTTAGTATTGGCATGGATTCCATAAAGTTCCCCGATTTCGCTTAGTTCCATCCAAATATTAATCAAACATTATAAAATAACAATATGTAAGTTTCACTTCTTTAAGTGAAAATTTACATAAACAACAACGTTTTGAGAGATATCCCAAGTGAAAAAAAAGTCAGGGACTACTTTGTATTTGCCATTTTGTTCACATCTGACAACAAGTTTTAAAACACCAACATTTTTATTTGCGCACCTAGCGGAGTGAATGTGAACTACATAAACAACGATTAATTTTTTTCTTATATCAACCTTATTCTATTGTATTTATATTTTTAATCAATCCCATATTAACATTTTTATTTAAGCTACTCATTGCGTTATTTAAAGACACCCCCGGAAGAAGGAACTATGTATATACCATACGTATTATACGTAGTTGGACTAAGTTAGGGTCAGTCGGATTGACTGAAATGCGCGGGTAACTTAAATTAAAAATAATATCTAATACGAGAATATTAAATAGCGGGTGTCACATTAATAAGGTACTCCATTGAAAAATAAAATGGCTTTAAAAATATGTATTCACATAGCTCATCAAACGCTGATTCTGAACATGTAATTTTTAATATATACGTAGAATTTATAAATCGTTATTTAGAGGTGAATAAAAAATGATCTCATCAAAACACAGTGATATGTTACCCATTGCATTTGGAACATCTGACGTCATGTGTGCATTCTGTTATTGGATTAGTGTGGACATTTTTATTTTTCGATTTTGTTTCGTATTTTAAATACGTATTTTTTTTAGGTTTTGTGAAATTTAAACTTAATTTGGGTGACTTTAAGCTCTATAATTGTTGTTCAGTACATAAAAAAAATTATTTATGAAAAAACTTGGAGTATTCATGAACAAACCAATTATCAATACGGATATTATGATAATGTTAATGCTCAATACTGTTATTATTTTTTGAGTTAAAGTTTCTAAAAAGGTACATCATTTTATTACTTACGTTAACTTATGGTTTACCATAAATATAATATAAAATTATGTACAGTAAAGCTCATCCTCGTTTTGACATTTGACATTCTAACCTCAAAACTGATCAAAACCGACCGGCCATTTGATTTGTAGTGTTTTGGCGGGCTTTGAAAAATTTTAATCTTGAAAATTATTTTATCTGTGAAATCTAACTTTAGAAAAAAACGAAATATACTGGTATTTAAGCTAGAACGTCACTATTGATTTTTTTTTAAAGTGGACTCGGGTTCCTTATTATGATTCAAATGGGGGAATACTTCAGGTATCAAATTGGAAGCGTAATGTAAAAATTTTATTCTACATATTGTATTTTTTTACACCTCCGTTGGGTTAAAGATTAAAATCTTTAAAAAATAATTATATTATGTATTTTAAAATAAATTATGTATTTTTGTTGCTATTTGGTTTTCGGAGATTTTTTTCAGAGCTTTACTGTCCGAAATTTAGGGGTCAGTTGAACTATTTTCATTTTCACCATGAGCTATAGAACTACGAAAAATACACTGAAATAGCCAATATTTTGTCACTCAGATTTCTTTTTAAATACAGGGTTTATACATAGATAACTTCATTTTACTGTCGGCTTTTTTTTTCTTTCTTACACTTTTCTAAAATATCATGTAGATACCTAATATGTAATAATAATCAAAGAAATCCAAAAACCATACAGGCTCCAACAGTTAAACCACCATCATTGTAAAGTCATTCCACCTCGTTGACTTGAAGGATCAGCGATAAACTCGCTTGTTTTTTCTCATGGCTAAAATAAACTAATAATTGTGGCGATTCCCACATGGCGTATTGTTGCGACACAAGTATCGGTCACGGTTCATCGAGCATTCAATTGCGGTCGGGACTGGGGACTGCGGACTGCATAGTGCCTGGTCTACCTAGTCCTACCCCGCGGAGAGCCCGCCCTTGCGGTGCCCGCCGGCCCCGCGGGGAAGTTGATGCACAGATAAGAGGATACTCAATAAAATCAAAACTTATTACCCACTTGTGCTGCACATGAGAAAATATTTTTTATTTGATTTTTCCGTGTTACTGTGTCAATATCGATATCTTAAAATATTTGATTATGAAAAAGAATTGTAAGCTTCAAAGGCTCATTCAACATTCTTTTGCTTCACACCACGCAATAGTAACAGTTCCCAGAGCCGATCGGATCTCGGCCACGTGTGGCGGGCTGTGACTTTTCCGCCAATTCGTACCATTTTCCACAACAAAATAATATGGATATAACTAATTATTCTAGTATACTGAATAACCAAGTAAATTTATCGTATAGTCCTCTTTTAGATATATCTCCAGTGAATCGCTTTGTTCTTCTGAAAAAAACCCTCATTACTCCTTCCCCTTTGGTCGGCTCCCACTTCAACACCAACAATATCTATAATTATTTTAAATCGTACTTTAGTTTTTATATATTCTTGACGAGGGAAGGGTACTTCCTACACTGGTCGAGATTATTATACTGAATAAAAGTGGATCAAAACAAATTTATACGTTTATATCATAAAACAATATCTTCATAATAGTGGAATTCACTTTGTGACGTCATTATTAACAAATGAATTAAAAAATACTTTGTAATCACTTTATTAATGTATACATATCAACACGTTTCGAAAGCGAAGCTTTCGTCATAAGGAATATACAGAATACTAAAAAATAATAATGTCAAGTATAGACAAATGATAAACATAGAACATAATAATGTAAGAATAGACAAATGATAAACATAGAACATAATAATGTAAGAATAGACAAATGATAAACATAGAACATAAGAATGTAAGAATAGACAAATTATAAAAATAGAACATAATGTAAAATAGACATATTATAAACATAGAACATAATAATGTAAAATAGACATATTATAAACATGGAAAACAATAATGTAAGAATAGACAAATTATAAACATAGAACATAATAATGTAAAATAGACATATTATAAACATGGAAAACAATAATGTAAGAATAGACAAATTATAAAAATAGAACATAATGTAAAATAGACAAATTATAAACATAGAACATAATAATGTAAAATAGACATATTATAAACATGGAAAATAATAATGTAAGAATAGACAAATTATAAACATAGAACATAATAATGTAAAATAGACAAATTATAAACATAGAACATAATAATGTAAGAATAGACAAATTATAAACATAAACAAAAATTGATTAAAGTAGGTATGTAATTAATTAAAAATGTTAATTAGATTGGAAAATAAATGTTTTTAAAAGTATAATTGTTTTATCGACCTAATGTTAAGTTTGGTGAAGGTTTCGTCAGTGCTAGTTCTTACATGGACCAATGAATGTGTTTTCTTGCGGATAAATTTATATTTCAAAGCACGTAGCTCGTCATTGAAATTACTGCAGATTGGGTTTAACAAGAAACTTCAGACAGAAAGTGCTAAGCACTTTTTATGACTCCAGAACTCCTCATCATTTGATAGCTTGTTGGTTCATACAACCAGTTTACTGATGTTTTTGTTAAGCTGAAAAGTGATTATACCAAGTACATACTTATTCAGTTCTGCAAAATATATGTGTCGTAATACTGTCAGCTCTCACGATGATGCTTTTTTTAAAAAAGAATCTGTTGTTTAAAAAAAAAACAGATATCATTATGACAATAAAAATAAAGCCATTAAAGAGTCAACCCTGTCGCATATTAATTAAGCCAAATGATCATCCCTTATGAAGTCATAAACATAGACAACGGGATAAAAAAATGACCACTTTGGGGGTCGCCTTCCCACGGTGACACAAATGCGCGCGCATCGTCGGGAAATATTTTTGAATAAATCAAATTTAGAATACTGCCACGCCTAAAGGGCCACTCAAAACACAATCTGGATGAAATGATACAATAATGAATGAAGTTTAATAATACACAGGGGTACAAAGCTGTTTTGTCTGCGGCCACTCGACGAACAATCGCCCCGCGTTTAGTGGCGAGAACCTAAAACCCTCTAGGGCGGATTTAAAAATAAAATTATTGTTATAAACACCGTTCATTAGATTTATTTCTTGTTTCGAAATATTTGGGTAGGTAGGTAATTTATTATTTGATCTTCTTATTTTTTTTTAATGTGTTGATAAAGATAAATGATACGTAATACGGGATTACAGTTGGCGGTAATTTAAATATTTTAGTAATTGTTTGTTAGCGGTGTACACGCGGAATATTTTATTATTTATTTATTTATTTATTTTTTCTTATATGTTGCATCACAAGTAATTTACAAAATATATTTAATTAAAGGGTGGTGTATACCTTATCAGAAAAGAGGAGTTCTTGTGTCTGATAAGGAAGCCGTGTTTCTTAATTTAGTAGGTACATAATATTTAATTTGCTTCTATTTATAAAATGTTTTTTATGAAATATTTACGTGAGTTTTTTTTTAAAGAAAAGTTTAATTTTATTTATTTATTCTGACCGGTCAATTAATGCAATCAATTAATAGAGCGCATTTCATTGGGAAGATTATTGCAGTATTTTTATGGCTTGATAACCATAATTGAGTTGTTTTAAAAGTAGGTGTTATGAATTGATTTCCATTTCTCATAAGTTTATAAATTCCTCCACTCCGAAAACATATAATAGATTTAGCCAAAACATTTTACTCCAAATAAGAATCGAACTTGAATCCTTCCATCTCCAACTTCGGCCGCTGGACCCCAAGCACCGACCCCCTCCATGTCCGCCCGAATTTCACCTTATACCCTCCATTACCTTAGTGACCGTGCTTAAATATAAGATTCCTATCAGCAAGTGCCGCTAGGACACAGTTTACAATTCTTTGAAATAAAAGCCTTACAATAGCAATATAGTAGCGAGATTATCTCCACAATTATGCACCTCTAACCACAATTGATACAGGAAGAGGGAGAAATGTTCGCTGGCACTGTACACAAACATTTAGTGTGAAAAGTGACTTCGTTGAGAATGTGGAATTTTTTTTAAAGCATTGCTTTTATGATGATTTTTTGTGAAACTTGAAATTACTGTCTGTCATTATTAAAAAAATTATCTACTTGATCGCCGACAATGTACAAAAATTGGTGCCAATGTTAGTAAACAAGAATCTGTGAAGCATGGGGTTCCTCAAGGAACAGTTATCGGCCCGTTATTGTTCCTCGTTTACATTAATGATCTATGTAACATGAAAATACCGGGAAAACTTTTCTCATTTGCTGATGATACTGAAATCACAGTACATGGTAAATCCTGGAACGAAGTCACTGAAAATGTCAATAAATGCACCTCCATTATCAAAGAATGGCTCAACCAAAACCTTTTAACTCTGAACTGTGAAAAAACTATTAACATTCTTTTCTATAATACCAAAAGGACGGCACCTCTAACCAACCTAAATATAAGGTTCCACAACAATGTTTGCAACCCTGTTACATCCCATAATTGTACAGAAATGAGTTCAGGGAATACAGTTAAATATTTAGGAATTGTAATAGATAGTCAACTCAAATGGACATATCATGTAGAAAAGTTTGTAAGTAAATTAAGGTATTTAACTTGCATATTTAAACGTTTGAATAACATAGTTGATATCAAAATAATGAAAATGGTATACCATGCACTGGTGCAATCATCAGTATCTTATGGAATAATTGGATGGGGGGGGAATTTATAATACTTACCTTAAACCGCTTGAAACATTTCAAAAATTAATACTAAAAATAATGTTACATAAAGAAAGTACCTTCCCCTCCATGCAACTATTCCATGAGGCTGAACTAGATACTTAAAGTAACAATATATTATTACTCTAAGGTTAGATATGTATATAAGGTTCAGATGTATTTATAATTTAATATTAAAAAATATATATATAATCATTGTACCTTGTTTGTGTGAATGTATGTATCAAAAAATGAATTAATAAATAAAATAAAATAAATTTAAATTATTTTTATAAGATCCTCCCAACCAATAATGCTGTAGATAAGCAAAGAGTGAACAATGAATATTAAAATAGAATGGAACAAATTTTTATTGTAAGCTTAATGCTCAAGTCCTTCAAGAATCGTACCAAAGTACAATATATTATTTTAACACCAACATGTACGATATTTTTATAAGATCCTCCCAACCAATAATGCTGTAGATAAGCAAAGAGTGAACAATGAATATTAAAATAGAATGGAACAAATTGTTATTGTAAGCTTAATGCTCAAGTCCTCCAAGAATCGTACCAAAGTACAATATATTTATACACTTTCTTAATATACATACATCAACATGTTTCGATGTAGCGATGCTTTCCTCATCTGGAATATACAAACTACTAAAAAAATAGTTATGTCTAGTAGAGACAAATGATAAAAATAGAGCACAATAGTGGACAAATTATAAACATAAACAAAATATTATTAAATAAGGTAATAATTAATCAAAAATGTTAATAAAAGTTATATAAAATGTTGCATAATAAATGTATATAAGAAATTATTTTTATTATTAATAAAATGATGAAATTGATTATTAATTATATTTAATTGACTCTGCACGTTTTTCTAATTTCTAAGATGTTGATATGTACGAGTATATATTAATAAAGTAATTTTTAATTAATTTATTATTTTAAATAACAATATTGAACTTTGGACGCTGACAGTTGCTTCAACGTTTGTATATACTGATGGCTTGCTGCTGCGCTCGACGACCGATTTCAATCTTCCTACATGGGGTACAAAACAAGTAATGTAATTTTATTAATTTATTATTTTAAATAACAACATTGAACTTTGGACGGTGCCTGTTAAATGCTTCAATGTTTGTATATACTGATGCTGCTGTGATCGACGACCGATCTCAAACTTCTTACATGGGGTATAAAACAAGTAATGTAATTTTAACATTTTTTACATATATTTTGCTTTGATATATTTATAAATGTTAATTAAAGGTAAAAATGATATTAAAGGGAAAAAACAGTGGGTCAGAAAAAGCCGAAGGCGCGATCATTGGTTAATTTGGTATGATAGCTATTCAATATATCTTACGATTGAACAGAATCTTTTGAAATATCATTTATAGCAACAACAAAAAACATTAAGTAGGTAGCTACCTACGCGGCCGAAAAATATTTTTAATAAGGGGCTATTTATTCCTGGCTGATTCTGCGGGAGGGGGAGACGGAGGCAAAAGAGACCGCCACATTAAAAATAATTGTCGCTAGTGTGTAAAAATACGAGTATACAAGTTAGTGTCGTGGGGGGATCGTGCAAAACTCATGGACGGGGAACGAATAGTTACATTGGTTTGTTAATTTAAAAAAAAGAATATTTAAAAAGAAAAAGCAGCCGACATTTCCGTTACAGTCTCCACACTAAAGTGAGACTTTGATAGGAACGTAGCACCGTAAAACTATATACGAGTACACTTGTGGTAACCCCGGGTACGTAATAGTAATGAAAATGTATTGAATATTTAAAAAAAGGGATGTCATAAGAGGAAACTTTGGGGCCTAGTTCCAAGTTGTCAAGCTGATTGTTGTGATGTAATCACTAGCTTTACACCACCCGAGTCTCTTTCTTATATTACAACTAGCTGATGGGTACCCGGCCTTGGTCGGTTTTTTAAATTATTTATTTTTAATAAAGTTATGAAGTTGTGAATTCTTGCTTGCCGTTAAATGTAATAATATAATAATAATAATAATGTTTTATTATCCTCTTTTTTTATAATAAAATACAAATAATCATATCTTCACTGGGATTGTGCTGAGGATTTCATTTACAAAATATGAAATTACATTATATTAAATTGATGTGCTTATTTTAATATAATGGATTTAAAAAAATGGAGGATAATATTAACAAGTCTTGAACTTGAAGTATGATATCGGTGTAAATGGCGTAAATTGAACTGGTCTCATTAGCTAAGTTGGTTAAGCGGTTACCCCGGATAGTCCCAGATGCGACTGAAATCTTTTTATTTTCTGTTGGTTTTTCGGTTTCGTGATTCATTTGGGATGTGTTAATATTATCTTCTTCAATGATTAAATATTACAATCAGGTTTACAAACTTCAATAAGTTATAAAAATAAATTGTATATTATTGTTAAGTACAACTTCTTCCATTATTTACTTTTTTGTTATTAATTTTAATATTGACTTTGTGGATATTGTATTAATTATTTATTCTATTTTTTTATATCGGCGTATTATTTTATATGGTGCAGTTTTTTTTTCTTTTTAAAGTTTTATTAACTTTTATGAATGTTTTCTATTTTTATTTTTTAATATGATTTTAAAATGATGTATTTGTATGTAAAAGCCATTCTAGGCGTTTAAATAAGAAAAAAATAAAAATAAAGTAATTACACATGGATAATATTACTTTACGCTCTACTTTAGTACAGTTTAGATCATGTTTTATGTTAGGAATGTTATTTGTTCTTACCTTGCTTGCACTTACCTAATATGTGTACCTGTAAACTGTATGTACGAGTATATACAAATAAGATAAATAATAAAATAGAAGTAGAATAGGTTGTTACAGTCACGCTGCATGCATATCAATTTAAAACATATATTTGCGAACACGATGCGTGCTAATAACACCTCTTTTATAAATGACGAGTCGCCTCAGCCCCTGCCACTCTAAGCTGTGTTAATACAACTGGGAAGTGGTCTCCTGTTGCGCACGTATTTAAATGTTTTTAGTTCCGGAGCGGGGTTCCCACTGTCCTCTGTCCCCTCTTGCCTCGATCTCCCCTAAATAACAAAAATCAAGTACCCCGGAGGAAGGGTTGCTCGTTCATTACCATCCCAAATAATTAATGTCCGATATGAAGAGTATGATGGTAGATATCAGTTTTAATTGATTTATCGTAATTATTATATTAATAAAAGTGTCCATTGGACAATAGAGATAATGGACGGTTAAGCAATGCCGCGAAAGCATTAGAGAACGACTCATTGGGAATAATTATCAAATATAATTTCGGTTGTGATATGATGTATGTAACATTCTAAATCAAAAATTCTAATCAATTAATTAAATAATACAATTTCGGAAATAATAAAAAAAATACATTTAAAAACCAAATAAAACACTGGATACGTTACATAGCGAGATCTGAAATAGAAAATATATTAACACCAAATACAAACCAACACCGAAACCACTCAACTGCCCTTAAAACACAACACCTTACAAATATTCTATTTTTTCATCAAGCACATCGGTTTAATATATAATTTCATGTTTTGTAAATGAAATCCCCAGCAAGGGAAATCCCAGTGAGTCGGGTATCCCCTTTGTATTTTGTAAAGCAGTAACCATTAAAGCAGTCTTAGAACAATTATCAAAACGAAAAAGGATGTCGATTTATATTAATCCGAAATTTAAAAAACACGCATTAAAAAGTTAATATTTTTTGTCGCCTTACCCTTTCGTATTTTAGTCAAACTGAATGGAAATTCAAGTATTTCAATCAGAGCACCGGAAACTCCAAAGAATATTAAAACCAACTTTTATGTTTCCAGAACAATATTTGGCCGTCTATCCCTCTGAAATGGAATCCATTGCAGGGCGCACAAAGAAAGCGCGACAACATTTCTAGACGCAAGGTCAAAAACAATAAATTAATGCTGTTGATTTTTATTAAGCCAAGTGGGCCATATGAATAGGCCCGAATTATTGACTAGACGGGTTTCGCTGGAAATATCACTTATTAGTGCCGGGATTACTACACATTTTTTTTTAGTGTCGGGAAGGTTTAGGAGGGTAATGTGAATTATATTCAATATGTCAAACTGTTGATATAACGTTTTAAAATGAGTATGAAAAACATTGAACCTGCCATGTTGTATTGAGGTTAACCCATAGATATTTCACTCTGGTTAGCTATAGATTACATATTCAAAAGAAGAAGGTTTGTTTGGATCGAATATTTTCAAAATGGAAACTAGTAGGTACCTACTTAAGAACTTTATTATTTAGATACATTTTGAAAAATAAATGTTTGGACTGAAATAACATTTTCTAATGAATGTTTTTTTGTTTCATTGTTTAGAGATAGTAATAGTCGTTACAAGGCAATACTTTCTCCGTCAAATCGATTATGGCATCCAAACGACAAGCAAGAATTCACAAAGTTCGTAACTTTATTCCAAAAAAATAAAATGATCCCGAGCAATCAGCTAGTATCTTTCTCAGTGCAGTCTCCAAAAGGCTTGTTATTCATCTCAGCGCATGATGCGTAGGTAGGTGATACCTATTCCTGCGCGCGCGCTGCAACAAACACCTGGAAGGTAATTGGTTTATCTATATCTGTACTAGGGTACAGGACACACGTAGAATTGGGTACCTAGTACCCAATACTTCACCAGGCAAAAGCTAACCAGTATTCACCTGCCGTCTATCCTATTCAGGATTCTCAAAGCGTGGCAAGATTTTCAATAGGGACTTCATTACAAATTATGGTACTATTAATAAAGGTGAAAGATTTGCTGTCCGGTGTGAATAGAGCAATAAACGTCCGAAAACACAGCGGAGAAAAGAACAACTACATCGACAAATTTTTTGTTTCATCATTTGTCCTCTTTGGGAAAAGATCTTCACTGGATTAAAAACCGTAACCGAGGAAAGGAAAAAGGACAAATATTTGGCTATAAGCAATTTACTAATCTGAATAAAATATATTTAATATGTTATTAACTATTTGCTGGATCCCTGAGTTTCGTCGTCGGCTCAAAAAGCTGAGTGATGCGTAACTCAATCTTATCAATATTACTCAATAATATAATCTTTTTTTAGTACTCAATTTTAAACGCATTTTTTTTTTCTCATAACACAAACCAGTACCTACCAAACACATACATAACCTCTTTATAATTAATTATTATACTTTTTTAAAGATATATTATATTACCATACTATGTCAATACTAGCTTTTTTCCCTTCTGTTTTTTTTAATATATAATGGCACTTAACACGAACTAAATTTGACTGTCCTAAAACGTGATTTATTCCTAGTTGGGCAGTCAAAGCTTTCTTAAATGTTTTTGTTAAATAATGTGTGTTTCAAATAAATAAATATTTTTATTATTATTCGAAAATATTTTTTTAAGACATAAAATTATTTACGAATGCTATTAGGTATTTTAATTACTGTGGGGATTATTAAATTGTATTAATAACGAATCCTATATATTTATTATATACGAAACTATTAACCTAACAGGACGAAGGCAAGATAATTTCCATTCACACTGTAGTTTACACCACTGACAATGATCATTTGTAGTTTCCCTTATTACTATTATCTACTATTTTATTCAGATTCATTTCTAAGAAGCGGATCTCATTTTTTTATACGCATTTTACAAAAAAAAATATTTAGATTACCCACTTGTTTTTTTTTAAAAATAAATGCAATTACTGGAGCGAATAATGGAGTTAATTTTTCATGCATCCCATTTTTCTATAAAATGAAAAATATATAACATGTATAACAATATTTTAGATTACTTACTACAGCTACTTGCATCCATCTTAAAAAATCTTTGATAAACGGAGCCACGTCAAACGAAGTGAAAAATTATCCCGACCCAAATGAAGAAAATACGCATCTATGCGGGTTTTCACGTTTTTTCTACCGCTACGGAGTGTAATGGCACTAGCGGAACGAAAGGTGTTTTTCTATGGAAAATAAATAAAACGCGTTTCCGCAAGCTGCTGGCTAAAAGAAATAAAATACTTACTATTGCCAGCTTGTACCTGATCGCACAACGGCAGATACTATCATTGATGTGGGCAGTGACTTGGTACTGACACTACTATGACAATATTTAATTACAGTTGTGCTGTTTTTAACCATGTGGATGTTAACAGTATTAATAATTTTATTTTTTATTTTATTTTATTATTTAAACGTTCAGAGGACTTTTACATACGAATACATCATTTTTAAATCACATAAAAAAAATACAAAAAAATCAAAAAAGTTAATTACAGTTGAAAAAAGAAAAAAGAAAAAAACTGCATCAAAGCTAAAAATACACGGGAATAAAAAGTAACAGAAAAAATAAATCATACAACATCCGCAAAGTCAGTATTAACATTAATAACAAATAAGTAAATAATGTAAAAAGTTGTAGTTTAAATTATTGCCAAATACATCCATATCATTTAGTACAAGCATATTTACAATACCAACCATTCGCGTCAAGGGAACTGCTTCCGCAGCTTGAAAATAATTGCGTACATGTGTAGATCATCAACATTACTTATAGCTTGGCAATAAAATGTAGAAATTTAGTAAAGTGGAACTATCATTTTCATCACCATGGCAATATCAAACTGCTAACTTTGTCTTTGTAATGTTGTTCCACACATTCAAATTTGACAGTTCGTTTTAAAAGAACAATGCAAAACATCAACATTCGTTCCTCAAAAGCTTTATTTTCATTGTGTGTTTGTGTGTCATATATCATTCACCTACTTACTATCTTATTAGTATTTTATTTTTTAAACTTTTGTACATATTTTGTATATTTTTACAATTATTGTATGTATATTTTCTATGGAATGTGTGGGACTGCACTTACCTCCCATATACCCCAATAAACATTTATTATTATTATTTAGGTTTTTATTCATTAAATACATATTTATCTAACATCTAGTTGATGGTTATGTCGATAAGCAAATTTCAGAAATACAAAAAAATCGCGTTTTCCGTGTAATTGTCTCCCTTGCAAAGCGTTAAATAATAAAAAAAGTTTTAAATAAAATGTCTTAAAATGTGATGGAATTATTTCCTTTCGGAAAGTACAACTAATTTCCCAATACCGTTTGGTGAAAGTAAAAACATGCTTTTGGACAATAAACTCGAGTCATTTTCTTTGTTATCAATAATGACATTCAAACTTAAATACCAATATATTTCTTTTTTTTTTTCTAAAATTATTTTTCATAGTTCATAAGTTTCAATTTTTCAAAGCCTGCCAAAACGCTCCAAATCTAGGCCCGGTCAGTTTTGATCAGTTTGAGGCGAGAATGTCAAATGTCGAAACAAGAATGAGCTTTACCGTACATAATTTTACATTCTATTCATAATAAACCATAATAGAAGACAAGTTAATGAAGATTATGTACCTTTTTAGAAACATTAACTAAAAGAATAATATTATTATTGAGCATCATCATCATAATATCCGTATTGATAATTAGTTTGCTCATGAATACGTGACGTCAGATGTTCCAAATGCAATGGTACCAACATAACAAGGTGTTTCGATGAGATGGTTTTTAATTCACTTTTATATAACGAGGTGTGTCCAAAAGAAAAGGTGAATTTTAGCGGGCTGTGTACATTTGACTATCGATTTTTTTTTGTTATGTTGGTACACATATTTTTATCATATGTTAGCATTATCAGCCATTTTGGATTAGTGGTTTGTTTTTGACAACTGGAAAGGTTAGTCACGTTTTTGCGTGTTCTTCGATTTTTTACTTTTGAAAAAAATGGATCAAAGAATATGTATTAAATTTTGCGTTAAAAATGGAATAAAGTGCTCCAACGCACTTAAAATGTTGACAGTGGCATTCGGCGAGTCTACTTTGTAAGTATTTATAAGTGGTACAAGCACTTTTCAGAAGGCCGAGAAGATGTTAATGACGATGAGCGTTCTAGAGTTGCAACCACGTCAACAATCGAAGAAAACTTCCAAACAGTGAAGAAAATGGTTTTGGAAAATCGTCGAATCACTATTAGGGAAGTTGCAGGGGATGTTGGCATATCAATCGGCTTATGCCATGCAATTTTCTCGGATGTTTTGGGCGTGAAACGTGTGGCAGCGAAGTTTGTTCCGAAATTGCTAAATTTTGAGCAAAAGCAACGTCGCATTAGTATCGCTCAGGAGTTGTTGAATGACGTCAACGACAAGCCAGATTTGCTCAAAAGGGTTATAACTGGTGATGAAACGGGGATATATAGTTATGACGTCGAAACCAAGGCCCAATCATCCCAATGGAAGCGGCCAGAAGAGCCAAGACCGAAAAAGGCACGCCAAGTTCGATCAAATGCGAAGGTTTTGCTCACTGTTTTCTTCGATTACAATGGCGTGGTGCATCATGAGTTCTTGCCAACAGGTCGTACGGTTAATAAGTAATACTACAAGGAAGTTATGCAACGTTTGCGTGAAGCAATACGGCTCAAACGATCGGAATTGTGGAAAACCAAATCATTGATTTTGCATCACGATAATGCACCAGCTCACACATGTTCGTGATTATTTGGACAAAAACAATCATGTAATCATACACAGTAATCATGCCTCAACCACCGTATTCAGCAGATTTTGCTCCCTGCGACTTTTTCCTATTCCTGAAACTGGAGAGACCAATGAAAGGAAAGCGTTTTGCCACAATTGATTAGATAAAGTCAGAATCGAAGAACGAGCTGATGGCCATACCGAAAAGCGCATTCCAGAAGTGCTTGGAGGATTGGAAGAAGCGCTGGCATAAGTGCATTATATCTGAGGGGATTACTTTGAAGGGGAGAAAATGGGTATTGATGAATAAATAAATACTTTTTGAAAAAATTCTAAATTCACATTTTCTTTTAAACACACCTCGTATATATAATAAAAGATACATATCCAAAATCGGCGTTTGCTGATCTATATGAATATGTATTTCTAAAGCCATTATATTTTTCACTGAAGTTCTTACTGTGCTTATTTAAACTCACATTTTGCCTACTATAAAATATCAGACTGTATGTCTCGTTCAAATCGGGAATAAAAATGAACCCACGCCAAAATAATAAACAAATGCATGATATTTCACCGCCATATCTACAAATATATTTGTTAGTAAATTCCAACGTAAACATAATTTGTCCCCCAAACTCCCAACCAGCCCCTCAGCAGTAATGTGATACTATGTTTATTTTAATTACTTTAATATTAACTGGTAGTTACTGAGTAGTGACTCTTTCGGTAGTTTGTAGTGGGTGTTACACAAATGTCACAAACTACCCACCCGAAAATTGTGGGGTTTCGCATGTAAAACTGTTGTGTGGACTACAGTCGACGACAAAATAATGATGGATTTAGTTGATTGTAATATGTGATAGATTAAAAGGTTTAAAGGAGCAAGGATAAGCAAACACTTACCGAATGATGTCATGAACGAATATACTTCCCCGAAAGGAGTTTTTCTTCAGGCGAACAAGAGAGCACTCAAAAACAATCACTGTGTGCTATTTTTCAAAAACGTAGTGACTGGATAAATAGCAATTAAAGTAGGAACCAACCACATCATCATTTCAGAACATAACAATGGGTATTTAATAATTTTGTTCAAATTAACTTTAAACTTAAAACTTTTCAAACATTCCCATAGTCAATTGATACCCTCTCTCCTTCATTGATAAATAAGAAAATAATTTTTAAAAATTCAGATTAATAAGAAAATGATTTTCGGACGGTAATTCCAATATTTTTTAAAAATATTTCTTGATTTTAACCAAAATTACAAAGAGTTAAATGCTTAACTCGGAGCTAAGGAGCTTACCGCTCTGCGACGGGGGTAATTTTTGCTGCGCCTTTAATATGTGATAAAATTTATCAGAGCCATGGTTATGCATCGAGCTTGATAAATCTTGTAAATAGATGGAGTGAAATAGATACTTGAGTACATTTAATTACATACTGCCATTTTTTTCTCTAAATTAAGTTTTGTATGAAACAGGCCACGCAGCCAATCCTCACTTGTGTCGTATAAAAAAAGAATGAATGTGAAACAAAATTCTAACAAGAGAGTTCCGAGTTTATCATTGTGATTCTTGTTTACATTTCCTCGCTTGAAAAACAAAAGGGTTAGCTGGTTAGTACAATGTGAAAACAAAGGATTGCAAATGGCCTTTTATTTGCACTGCGCCGTCGGATATTTGTAGAGGACAACATGGGAAATTCACGAGGACATTATTTAATTTGTAGAATCGAATGAGTTCATTAAAAGTCTGGTATTCTGTTTGTCATTTGGTTCAGTAAAGAAATACCCAGGCACGGCTCGTGTTAAGTGTGCCGATTTGATGGCCCCCATTTTCATTTTTAAAGGGAAACGAATGAATAAACGACAAAAACATTACGTCCAATGGGATTATGTTCGTATGTGGATTGAAACGACAAGACAAGTACTTAATTGCCTAAAAAATTATGTTAATGTCTTATCAGCAGGAACGTTATATTTAAACGCGAAGTAAGCAAAACCAATGTGGCCGGCCGTTACAATAAAAGGAAAAAAAACACAGAGAAGAAAATCAACAGAGGTGCTTTAAAATGTGAGGTGAAGAAGTCAAATATAGCAGGGTAAGGGGTGATCCTGGAGACATGTCCATTTCAGTAATTTGATAATAAATAAATCCCAACATTATGAAGACAACTCGCATTGCACCGCAAAGTATTAGTACTCATTTACTCTTCGAAAAGCAAATCTGCTAATGATCAACTCGTCCTTTTTACAATAAGGAACACCATTGAAAAATATAATGGCTTTAAAAATATGTATTCGTATAGATCAGCAAATGCCGATTCTGAATATATAACTTTTATTGTATATAATTATAAGTAGATTTTATAAATCGTATTGGGGTATGTTGTATGTGTAAAGGGTATAAGGAGGGGAAGGCGATGGAGAAGAGGAAGGTGGGAAAGTTGCGGGCTATTCAGATCTAAGCTAAGCTACGGCTAAAGCCATTTCAAGCATCTTTCACTTTGGAACGCACCATAAATATATTTTATATATTATTTTTAACGAATTAATTGTAAAACGACGCAGATTAATTAAATTAAATTTTCATGCCCACGCTGAGATTTGAACCCACTACCTCCGGATTTGAAGTTGAGATTAAAAAAATTATATTTTCGAACTTTGTTCCGTTTTTATCGATTTTGAATCCAGAATGACTAATTTTTCGGGATAAATTATTTAATACTTTTCTAAGAAGACCAAATTTGCGTACAATTTGAAATCAAAATGGTCTCTGTAGAACTAATGGTGTCTGGGACATAACGGTTTAAAATTTCGTAATATTTTGTCATTTCTAGATATTTTTATAGTTCTTTTTCATTGTTGACACCGAATTTTTATTGAAATATCGGCGATACCAAAGATTTATTAATATTAGTTAACGATGAATATCGAATACATCGAGCACGGTCGGTAACGCCAGTACTTATTATCGATATGATAGACTGTCTATAGTTAGTAATAATATAGACAACATAATATACCACTAGTACCGTTATGCTATATGTTAAATATCCTACGTCACATTGTACATTACGGATATTATATTATGATTTTACTTCTAAAACAAAAATTGTCGCTACGCACTCCATTTTTTCTATTAAGTAAGCCACCATCTCTCTAATATAATCATGTAAACCATTTTATTTTTATTCTTATTATTTTAAGCATCTTCTTGTGACACTTTAGGAAACATTACTATGTAAATATATAACCATCTGAATGCAATATGTACACTCCGCTTCTCTACACAAGCATTGCTTAAAAGAGAAGTATAATATTGCAATGAATTAAATTGTACTAAATTTCAATAATGAAAAAAAGAGCATTGGGAAAAAATCTTTTGTACAGCGTCCTTTAAGTGATTTTCGCCAAAATGGCGCTATAAAAATAATCAAACTATTATTATTATTATTGTCACGTACCAAATCATTATTCAATGGATATGAATACCAAAATATCGTTTAATATCTCGGAACGGTCAGAACGCTAATATCTGTGGACCCGGTATCGATATATCAGATATGCGGCGGTATCATAATACGCATTTCCGTTACCAACATCTGCCCTAGTCTTCCAATTTAGGTTTTTAAAAAGTTGGATATGGACTTTCTTTGAACGCTGATAAATTGTTAACCAGTTGCGGACATGGATGTATTTTTGCACTTTGGTACAATACACCTACAATAGTAACGAGACGCTGATATTCTACAATGTTTCCTTCAATTAAAAGCACTTAAATTTGAGTATAAAGTTCTCGAAGTTTTGCATGGAATCCATACAATATCGATTACTGCCTATTAAACCGCTAATCCGAAAGCTCGTGTGACGTCACACCCAACAAGCCATAGATTTCGTGCGTTTTGGTGGGCTTTAAAAAATTGAAACTTTAATAATCATTTTAACCATGAAAACGAACTTTAATTTTTTTTTTTTTAAATCAGAAAATTTAGTTAGGATATAAACATTAATAATAAAAAAAAAAAATGGACTGGAGTTCCTCCTGTGGAATTTATCGCCAATATCCTTCCCGCAGCTGCCGTACCAATATCCAAAACTACCCCAAACCACCAATTTAAGTAAAACGGCAATAGATAAAAAGTTTGGCTTGTTATCATTAAAAAAATATATTTTGTTAGAGTATTTAGTTTGACTCTTTTAGAAATGTTTGTAAATTTACTTACCGCAGGAAACGACGACATGAGCGTTTTCTCGTCGTCGTTATTTCAGTTTTACAAGTTTTTTTCACAAAACTTAGATTGTTATTTAGTCATTATTGATTGAAATTTTTTTTTAAATGTCCCGGAGTTCCTTATTATATAGACAATATTATTTAGCATAAAAACATGCTGAAATTGACTGTGTATATTATTTTTAGCGTCCATTTGTTCGAAGCCAGTGATTCCATGGCATGCTCAGTAGGAAAATGTTGTGAGGGGGAAGTTTGGCGGAGAGAAGGGGGAGATGGAGACGGCCTCTATGATCGAGGGGTAAGGTTCTCGACTACGAATCCAAAGGTCGCGGGTTCAAATCCCGGCGTGCCCAAGTAAATTTTGTTTAATTAATTTGTGTTGTTTCACAATTATTTAATTTAAAAGTAATAAACAGAATATTTGCGCACGTTCCACAGTGGAAGATACTCTCAGTATCGGCCTGGTGAAAGACCACCAATCAGAATTGAAATGTTGGTTAAAATGGCTTTTAGCCGTGTTTGGTGACCAGATCTGAATAGCCAGGTATTTCCCCACCCCTCTTCCCCTTCTCCTTCCCATCCCCAATATATTCAGCCTCACAACATTCCCCAAATGGGAATGCCATATTCTCACTAGCTCCAGACGGTTGGGAGCAGTTGGGACTCTTGTGCAGTATTCATATAAAAAATAGAAAATAAAAAATAAATTACGTGGTAAAGGTGTTTTTTTTTCTAAAATATATAAATTAGTGCCATCTGTTAGCGCACATTACGTTTGGTAACATAGCAGGAAAGTATGATATACCTTTTTCACACTGGTGCATTAAATTGAAATTTTCATATGAATATATTGCTGACGACTCTTATGAAACAAAACGTATACAAAAATTGGTGTTAAAAGCTGACACCACGCGAGCACAAAACAACCGCTGATAATCTATTATCTGCAATTCCACAGCATCCCGACACGAACCCTGTTCTATCAGATTTAAAAACCATCAATAAAATCCCGAAAGGGGGAGGTCAATTAATGCCGGGCAACACTCACAATAAGGAACTCGTGTCAATTTTTATTTATTTTTATTTTTTATCAATAATGACGTTCACACTTAAATATCAGGATATTTCGTTTTTTTTTTCTAAAGTTAGTTTTCAGAGATAAAATAATTTTAAAAGTTTCAATTTTTCAAAGCCCGCCAAAACGCTTCAAATTTATGGCCAGTCGGTTTTGGGGTTAGAATGACAAATGTTAAAATAAGGATAAGCTTTACCGTACATAATTTTATATTTTATTCATTGCAAACCATAACTAAACATAAGTAATAACATTGTGTACCTTTTTAGAAACTTTAACTAGAATAATAATAATAATATTGCGCATTAACGTTATCATAATATCCATATTGATAATCGGTTTGTCCGTGAATACTCTAATTTCTGTCATTATTAATTGCCTTTTTTATAGTGAACAACAATTACATTCAATTTTAAATAACGATTTACAAAATCTACGTATAATTATATATAACACAAGTTATATTCAGAATCGGCAATTGCTGATCTATATTTTTCAATAATTACATTCACTTTTAAATAACGATTTACAAAATCTACGTATAATTATATATAACACAAGTTATATTCAGATTCGGCAATTGCTGATCTATATTTTTCACTGTAGTTCCTTATTACTCGGAAGTTGACGGCGTATAAAGTACCCATATAGCGGAGTGTGAATCATCCTTCCTCCGGCGAAATTATTATTGTCATCAATTAAGATCCGTGTTGCGGCAATTGCCGCGATGAGGTATACTGACTGCATAATGATATTATTATTAGATATTAAATTACTGGTGCCATGTGGCTGATGGCTGATGGGTGGCACACCCCACACCCCACACCCCGGCACTGAGTGATTTACATATTATTTACTTCAAACATCGCAATTGGCATTCGTATTGACGTGGCACGCGACTCGAAAAATTCAAGGGCGGTACATGAAGCATCTTTGTGAATACAATTATCACGCGTTTTCGTAATTATACAGCCCGATAAATACAGGTCTTTCATTCTTTTACTAAATAGACTTATTTATAAAAAAAACATTTGGAATTCATTATTTTAGCAGTAATAGACTAACTGACTAACCATCACGCCGCTCCCGCGCAGGGGTAGGCAGAGAGGACCGACCGCCAAACAACTCGATCTTGGTATACACTTCAAACTTCATTCGCATTCATACATCGTCTCATAAATTATCTTCTGTTATTCCGGCTTCTGACCTGGCCCGACTCAAGTATTTGATTCCCTTGATCGTGACATGTCTTCTTCGGGAGTCCCTGAGGTGTTCTTACATTCACATTCGCGTTATATATTCTCCTTACACTCCTTTCTTCGTTCATTTGCTGTACATTCCCAAAACCATCTGAGTAATTTTCTCAATATAATTGCTTGCGATGCTCGGATTCAATCGGATTATTCCGTAATGCTGCTCCGTTATGTGAAATTTTAATTTCACGTAGTTTCAGTTCACGATTTTAGTCTGCTGTTTTGATTTCCTTACCGAATTGATGAAGTACGCCGACAAAATGTTTCATCCATAAATATTATTAAACATTGTCACGCCAAAATGAATGATAATATGTGTGTCCTCGATTTTCTCGAAAATTACTAGACCGGTTTCGTTGAAAATAGCATATTTTGTTCTTATTAGTGCCAGGAAGGTTTAGAGAGTAGTTTGGATGAAATCCAATATATCAAACTGTTGCTATAACGTTTTAAAATTAGTTTGAAAAACGTTGGACTCGCCATGTTGTATGAGGTTAGCCCATAGATATACCACTCTGGTTAGCCATAGATTACACATTCAAAAGAAGAAGGTTTGTTTGAGTAGACTATTTTCCTAATGGAAAACACAAGTAGGTACCTACATGAGAATGTTATTATTTAGATATATCATATGTTGAAAAAATAAATGTTTGGAATAAAATAAAAATGTTCAAGTCAATGTTTCTTGTTTAGAGATAGTTACTTTCGCTGTCAAATCAATTATGGCACCCAAACGACAAGCAATAATTCACAACTTCATAACTTTATTTAAAAAAACAAGGTACAATCAGCTAGTTTTATAATAAAAGGGGCTGCCTTGATTGCCTTATTAAAAATGGTTGTGTATACCAAATTTTCTTTCTTTTAAATTCTCCTACCAACAAAATATTTATTTGTATTTTTTTTCTGGTGTTGTCCCTGGTGATGTATACAGGGCGATCACCGATCAGTATCGCAAATGCCTTTACAATCTCCACAATTGTTTGTCAATTTACATATATTAATGTTGATCGTCCACTTTCCCCGTCCTACCCCATATGTGCTCAATTGTCTGTGCAGTAAGTTGGCCAAGGGGAGTGGTTTTTCAAAAGAGGTTACGGCATTTGACGTAGAGGGCTATCGCAGGTATACTGACAGGAAATAACGAAGCTTTTGTACGAAAAAATATCGCATTTTTATAACATAACTGTAATTATGAAAACCGTAGAAAATACCAGTTTCAACACTTTCCATATTGTCCATTAATATAGAGAAACAAATAGTATTATAATTTATACCAATAAGAACTGGAGTAAGAACGTAGGTAGATGTATATGAATTATTAAAAAAAAAGTGTTTCGACAGGTCTGCCGGCCATCTTGGTGTCTGGTGTTCTGGCGTCTTGGCTTTGATTCAGACGGTGGTGATTACGTACCAAAACAACACAGATAGTGTCACAGACTGATATTTAATAGTAGATTAAACAATGAGAGCGCTACGATCGTTTAAAGGTTTCAAATTGCATCACCAACACAGATGGCTCATATGAAAATGAACTTAAGTTTTAATAGCACAGTGGTGGAAAATTTGTCGTACTTTACGGAGGAAGAAGATTCTACATCATATTCTAAGACAATTTTATGTGTAAAAATGTTTAATTATTTAACGCTTCGCGAAGATGGAAATGCGATTATTTGTATTTCTAAAATTGTATGTATCGTAATAACAATGTATTAGATGTTAGACAAATAAAAAACAAAATCAAAGTCAAAGAACAAAATTAAAAATTAAAAAAACGCAATAATATAAATGATGATGTTTTGCGTCTGTTTCTTTACCAAACTGTCAACGCGTATATTTATGTGAAAATGATTAAAATTTAAATGTGAAGAACAAATTTCAAAGACGAAGTGAGTAGCTGGTGTTAGCCATAGTAATGACAATGACATTTGTAGTTCCAAAATAATACATATCTACAATTAAATGCCCATTACTTATATGTTCCAAAAAATATATATTCTAAACATAATAACTCTACCATTGTGAAGCATTTTCATAAAATAAACGACAGCAGTCCACAATGGAGTGCTGATACCAACCCCGATGTATGTCAGTGAGGCACGGAACTGGCAGAGGAAGGATGAACGTAGACCGAATGCTGTAGAAATGAGATCTATGAGACGAATGTGTGCTAAAACCATGTATGATCGTGTGAAAAATGTTGAGATTCGTAAAGAATGCAAGGCTGATGTATGCGTAATGAGGAAGTTTAAGAAAGGGACTCTTAGATAGTTCGGACACGTAGAGCGAATGAATGAAGAAAGGAGTGTAAGGAGAATATATAACGCGAATGTGGATGGAAGAAGAATCCGGGGACGTTCTAGGAAGACATGGCACGATCAAGTTAATCAAATACTTGGGTCGGGCCATGTCAAAAGTCGGAATAACAGAATAGAATGTATGGGACGATGTATGAATGTGAATGAAGCAAGAAGTGTACGCAAAGATCGAGTTATTTGATGGTTAGTTAGTTAGTTAGTTGGCCATCTCGTGGATCGTGCGCAAAAACGTAGGTATGGAAAAAAAATGATTTGTGGAACCACGAAATTTTTTTTAAGCTATCATTCGAAATTAAACACCGTTTGACTAACCAAAGAGTTGTGGAAGTGAGGGGAGGGGCCGGTAGGTGTTACAGCGCAGCGCAGATGGAGGTCTGTGTCCATGGTACGAGGGAAGTATGTCGCGTCGCGTGACGGCCTCGCGGGATCCTGCGCGCGATAAGCTCCTGCCGCGCGACTACCTACTAACCTTAGCTACTAGTATCATGACAGTATATCTGTGATACTGACAATTTAATGAGGACCACGTATAAATTTACGTTAGAAATGTGACAGCATGCGGAGAGAATTTGAAATGCAATCATTACAAAAAGGCAGCTACTAAATAATTGTATCCAGAAGAAGCTTTGTAATGTTTTTGTTGGATTTTTAGACAAAGAGTTATACAGGTATGTCACTGGTGTTAATGTAGCTCACGTATTCAAATTCGAATTTAAAAAATCTGTACAAATAAAAGTTTTAAAAAGTACAAAGGGTTTATCTTATAGGCACATCCTATTTCTTACAGTTATCCAACAAAATACACATATTTTTATATAAATAAAATAAAAAATATATATTTATATATAATATACAGAGCAGTTTAATCTAAGTGCGTTCAATGTGTGTTCTAAGTATTCATTTAAGGTGTAGTGACATTTGTTAACAAATAATGTTTTTAGGGATGAATTAAAGAGAAGTAGATGGTGTGTTTGTTTGATGTTACGTGGAAGGTTGTTGTATACTTTGAGGCGATCCACCGGCTAAAATTCCAGCAAAATCACGCGCTCCTTATTCAGGTGGCGAAAAGGTTGAAAGTCCCGCTTAACATCGGCCGAATGTTTCGATTTACGCAAAAAAAAACATCACCAAAATGCGTATTTTATTCTATTCTGTAAAGCTCAGACATAATTATAAAAATGTTTTACGGTTGTATTTTTAAAACTTAATTTACCCCAATAATCAATACGACAATATCGGAAAAGGGGTTTGTAAGTAGGAGAGTTTGCGCTTTAAACATTTTTTTAACGTCTGATAGTTTATTTTTTTCTAGACTTATAAAAAGACAAACCAAAAAGGCCAAGGTGTTTTCTACTTGCAGTATTTAATTAAATCATCTATGATATTTCTAGGCCATCAAATTCAAACCGAAAACACATGATTTTGCATTACTTCCCACTGCATCGCCTTAATTGCCATGTAGTAAGTCGTTTTTGAAATATCGTTTTGTTGCCTTATGGTAGTAGTAGGTTTTCTGTAAATCTTGTCGTGTGTTTTAGTGGAAAAACGTTTCAATTGTTTAAATAGAGGTCTACAAGAATACAGATCTGAATTTTGTAATTTTCCTTGTGCATCTCTTTTGGATAATAAAAACATCTTTGTCATTTACTGAGTTTCCCCAAAATACTATTCCGTACTTAATCATTGAACAGACGTATCCATAAAATGCAGAGATTACTGAATCGGTATTCGTGACTATTCTGAGTGTGCCTAGTACAAAAAGAGTGAGAAAATTCTTTAAAGAGCGGATCTTGAATTCCACTGGGAATCAATTCATCATTTCATTGCCGGCAACCTGGGCGTTTATTGACATAAAATTAAAACATTTACATGTACTTTACCCGTCTCACTAGACGATGTGTGTTCTGAGACGGATAATAATAAAAATAAATATGTAGATGTATAAATGAAAGAAAATGCTTAAAAATTCACAAGGAAAAGTGTAAAACATATAAAGTAAATTTTAAATACAAAGTTTAAACAGTTAAATGCAAAGCTACAAAATAAAAATTTTAAAACATAAAGAGGATTATTCAAAAGTGCATGATAAAAACGTTTTAATTAAAAAAAAAACATATATAACCGTAATAAGAATAACAATATCAGACTAAGGAGAGTTTGCAAGTAATTTTTGATGCAATACCTTTGACTGTTCATTAGCCAAGTGTTGAAATTTTTATCTAACCATTTTAGGTTGTTTTGCGTTATATGGTGAGAGGTTTCTATTAGGAAGATGTTGAATATGAGAGGTGCGAGGTAGGATTCGTGTTTCTTGTCAAAAGTGGATTTAATATTGGGTACATGAAAATGATTGTGAGATTTAGCTCTTGTATTTTGTGAGTGAGATATGTAGGAAGGTGATGATTTTATGAAGTTATTATAGATAATTTTTTTAATAAACAACTTTCTTATATCAAGAATGCTATTTGTAATTAATAGGTTTTCTGTAGGATGTCGATATGATTTTTTAAACATGATTCTAATTATTGTTCTGAGAGATGTGTTTAGCGCCTTAATATACGTGTCTGCGGATCCACCCCATGCTGATATTACATAAGTTAAAATACTTTGATAAAGGGCAAAGTAAACATTTTTTAATCGTTTTAGTGACATGATGTTTCTTATTATTTTAAAAATATAAGATAGTTTCCGGATTCTCTTTGCAAGTAGGTTAATATGGAGTTCCCATTTTAGTTTGCAGTCCACTGTTAACCCTAGATACTTAATATTATCTGTATGTTCAATTTTTTCGCATGTGCAGTTTGAGGTTTTAGAGGTAATACACGGGTGTAGGTGTAAATGTGGAAAGGTTTTTAGTTGTCCAGCATTGGTTTTACTGAAAGATAAGTACTTAGTTTTGGAGGTGTTTAAGGTAAGTAGATTCTTGTCGAGCCATTTTTTTATTACCCTCATACCAATTCCCGTATTTTTAAGGACCTTTTCCCAAGTTTGCACTTTGAATAAAATTACTGTATCATCTGCCTAACTAATCACATTATATAAGAGAGATGGGATTTTAATTTCAGTGAGTCCATTAATATAAATGAGAAATAGAATGGAACCCAAAATGTTACCTTGCGGGACTCCATACTTTATTTTTGCCGTATCACTGAAAGATTTGTTTAATTCCACTATTTGTTCCCTATTTTTAAAGTAGCTAATAAACCATTTGAGCGCCGGTCCGTTGATACCAATATTTTTAAGTTTTTCGTAAAACAACTCATGAGAGATAGTGTCAAAGGCCTTAGCTAAATCTAGAAATACTCCAATTACTTTAAATCCATCATCTAAAATTTTAACAACGAATTTAGTTAATTCCGATATAGCTTGTTCTGTGCCAATTTTTGCTCAAAAACTGAATTGTCGGCTTGAAATTAGTTTATGTTTTTCGAGGTAGGATAGTAGTATTATTTTCATTGCCTTTTCCAGGGGTTTTGATAGTGAGTTTAATAGTGAGATAGGTCTGTAGTGGACATCTGGTAGAGCAATTTTTTGCTAGCAATTCTTCAGTTGTTAGATTTTTTGTTATAATTTTTTGAGCTAAATCAATGCCAGCATTAATGAAATGAGAATTTATGTGATTCGCTAATTTGTTGGGTTTATTTTTTGTCAAAAAGAGTTCCCCATTAATTAACAATTCATTAATATTAGTACTTTTCTTGGGGTTTAAATAAGCTACGTCTTTTATAATTTCACAATTTTTTTGGGTCTCCTCTAGCATTTTCTATTTCTTTTCGATAAAATTTATATTTAGCCTGCTTAATTAATTTATGATATAAGTATCTATATAATAAATAATCGTTTTTTAGTTTTTGTTTACTCTCGTATGGGGTTTTTGTTTACTCTCGTATGCATCATGTTCCGTTTGTGAATACACTCTACCAAACCTGTAATCCATGGTTTAATTTTCAATATTTTGTATGAAGTGTTTTTATGGGTTTTTAATGTGGAGTATTTATTTGTGTCCAAAGTTAAGAGAAATTCGTGTAAAGCGTTGCCGTCCAAGATTCGTGACTTATATCTGAACTAAGTGCTTTGAAGTCTATTATGTGGTAGAAGGTGTTTGAGAAATGATCTGTTTTAATTTCATTTTTCGATCGGATGCTGAGTGTGGTAGAAAAGTTATCAGTAACCGTTGAATGAATAGTGGGTGACATGGTTATATTTTTTGTTTTAGCAAAAATATGATCAATACAGGATTTTGATTCTAAAGTTTTTTTTTTTTATATGTCTACCGCACAAGAGTCCCTAACTGCTCCCAACCGTCTGGAGCCAGTGAGACTATGGCATTCCCAATTGGGGAACGTTGTGAGGCTGAAGGGATTGGGAGGGGAAGGAGAAGGGGAAGGTGGGGAAAAGGGGAAATACCTGGCTATTCAGATCTGGTCACCAAACACGGCTATAAGCCATTTCAAGCAACGTTTCAATTCTGAATGGTGGTCTTTCACCAGGGCGATACTGAGAGTATCTTCCACTCTGTTGTTCTTGTCGAAGAATTTATAGCCGACCTAAAGCCATAGTGAGTTAAAAGACCTAGATATTCGTTAAGTTTGGGATTACATTTGAGAATGTTTATGTTCATATCACCTGCTAGAATGACTTGTTGAGTATTTTTATTATTTTCAAGAAGTTTTTGTAGAGTATTAAGAAAAGGATTTAGATCTTTATAGCACGGTGGACTATAAATAGCAAAAACAGATAAATTGGATCCTAGTGATATTTTAACGCAATTTGCTTCTGTTAAGTTAATTTCGGAGATAGAAGCGTTCAGAGACTCTTTAACGAAGATCACAATTCCATCATTTTGGTTAAGTTTAGTAGTAGTGTGGAATGTTTTATAGCCAAATAAATTGATATCGGTGTAAGAATCATCTGTCCAACATTCACTTAAAAGGATGATATCAAAATTTGTATTTAGGTCATGTAAAATGAGTGTGAAGTTGTCAAAAATTTTCCGAATGCTTCTAATATTTTGTGTAATTATATTTAAGGAGTAATTATCAGTAATGAAGAGTTTAAAATCTGTAGTATTGGAAAATATGTGTTCTACGTTAGAGGATGTTATAAAATCGATATTAAGTGTTGAAGTCATTTGTTAATAGTGAGTGCATAAGTTTATCATGGAAAATATCAGTAGAAGTGATCTATCTATGATGGTATCCCCAAATTTTTAAGGTCTATTTCGTGTTTAATTTGGATTATTTTTCCCCGGGTCCTTTTCGGACAAGCAATTTACATGCTTTGAACCATACAAACTCGAAATAGGTTTCTTTAGCCGATTGCTTAGTTTTCCAAAGCAGTTCCTTAAAATAAGGTGAAAGGACTTCGCTGAGGTATACTCGTATAGGTGATTTAGGATTTAATATTTTGGCAGCATTTTTGTAGGATAAAATCGATTCCCTCGTTTTCAGGCTATGGAAAGCAACTTGTAGTTTATCCGGGGCGTTCGGTCTGCGACCCTGGGTCCTGGTGACCAGTCTTAGGTCCTGCTGCATCAGGGGCATCCCAAGAGAGTTGGCTACCCGAAGTACAGCTTCCACTGTTTGTTCTCCCGGCCGCAACTCCACACCCACCAACTCGACGCAGTCGGAGAGCTTCTCTTGCTCTAATACTGCAAGTCTAGATTCCAGGAATGAGATTCTTGTTTTTTTTATATCGTTCTCCTCACGTAAAAATTGAGTATCTTTTTGGAGATCCTGCATTTGGTTAAATCTTGACAGCAGGTCATCATACTGATTACAAATAAATTCGGTAGATCTCTTTAAGTCGCTGATTTCGTCCTTGAATAGTTTTTCATTTCAGATATTTTTTGATCAAAGTGTTTAGTTAGTCTGTCGTATAAAACATCGGATTCTGTACCAATTTGCGAGGACGGTGAGTTGGTCTACTTTTACATTTAGGGCATTTCCAAGTTGATTTGTTTTTGGCCGCCATTTTTTTGAAATTAGTATCAGAGATATTGAGCCAATTGTTATGGAAAACATTTTTGCACACGAAAGTGCGTTGTCATTTTTAGGATGATATTAAGACAGCCTTCACAGTTCATTGTCAGTTAATATTTTACTCCTGCGCCTGAATTAATGTATTCCGCAAAAGTACTTTGGGTCACGTATACGGTAATTATGCAGCTTTTTTAAGTAGTGAGAGTAGTTTTAAGAGTGTGGTCTTCGACTGGCGAAGGAATGTGGATAGAATTGTACTGTAAAATGATACATGGAGCGCATAGAATAAATAATACAAGAGTTGCGATGTGGGCGTGTTTCGTGATCCAAAGGTCTGGCATTCGGGCCTTAGAAATTCTAATACAAAATAAATTATTTGACCATTCCATTTTGGTTAAATATAATAACAATATACAACGCAGGCAGTGTAGGAGAAACAGAGCATTATATATTTCATTGGCTCTCTCTCAGGACTAAGTCTAGAACCAAAAGGATCTAAGTCAAAGGAACACCGGCTACCATTCACATCTACGTGGAAGGTATTTCTAGTGTGTATTCTTTATTCCATGGTGGCGAGGAACGTTAATCCAGTGTGAATAGAATTTGTCTCTTTAGTTTTGATTTTGCGGAAAACTAGAGTTTTTGTCAAAAAAACATTATTATTCATTAATAGAGACCTGAAAAATTCGCGTTATTTTTTCGGAAAATCGTGATATTTTAGTGAAATTTGCTTTCCAACAATGAAAGTGATAATATGTTATTTTTTCGATATTTTGTAAATAAATTGGTGAATTAAAAAAAGAAATTATGCTGTATTTTGTAAATTTTTTTAAAAATCGAAAAAATAATGACAGTACTCGTCGTTTTCGAGATGAATAACTGATGAAGATAGCTGATTTCAATTTTTTTGATTATCGAATTTGTTAAAACCAAAAAGAAAATATATTTAGAGCGTACAATATCAGTTTCTTGTTTTAACATACTAAAACATCGAAAAATCGAAAAAAATAATGACAGTACTCGACGTTTTCGAGATGAAGAACTGATGAAGAAAGCTGATTTCCATTTTGTTGATTTTCGAATTTGTTAAAACCAAAAATAAAATATATTTAGAGCGTACAATATCAGTTTCTTGTTTTAACATACTAAAACATCGAAAAATCGAAAAAAATAATGACAGTACTCGACGTTTTCGAGATGAAGAACTGATGAAGATAGCTGATTTCCATTTTGTTGATTTTCGAATTTGTTAAAACCAAAAATAAAATATATTTAGAGCGTACAATATCAGTTTCTTGTTTTAACATACTAAAACATCGAAAAATCGAAAAAAATAATGACAGTACTTGACGTTTTCGAGATGAAGAACTGATGAAGATAGCTGATTTCCATTTTGTTGATTTTCGAATTTGTTAAAACCAAAAATAAAATATATTTAGAGCGTACAATATCAGTTTCTTGTTTTAACATACTAAAACATCGAAAAATCGAAAAAAATAATGACAGTACTCGACGTTTTCGAGATGAAGAACTGATGAAGATAGCTGATTTCCATTTTGTTGATTTTCGAATTTGTTAAAACCAAAAATAAAATATATTTAGAGCGTAGAATATCAGTTTCTTGTTTTAACATACTAAAACATCGAAAAATCGAAAAAAATAATGACAGTACTTGACGTTTTCGAGATGAAGAACTGATGAAGATAGCTGATTTCCATTTTGTTGATTTTCGAATTTGTTAAAACCAAAAATAAAATATATTTAGAGCGTACAATATCAGTTTCTTGTTTTAACATACTAAAACATCGAAAAATCGAAAAAAATAATGACAGTACTCGACGTTTTCGAGATGAAGATAGCTGATTTCCATTTTGTTGATTTTCGAATTTGTTAAAACCAAAAATAAAATATATTTAGAGCGTACAATATCAGTTTCTTGTTTTAACATACTAAAACATCGAAAAATCGAAAAAAATAATGACAGTACTCGACGTTTTCGAGATGAAGAACTGATGAAGATAGCTGATTTCCATTTTGTTGATTTTCGAATTTGTTAAAACCAAAAATAAAATATATTTAGAGCGTATAATATCAGTTTCTTGTTCTAACATACCAAAATATCGAAAAATGCGAAAAAATTGCGAATTGCGTTATTCCAAGTGAAAATGACGAATTCTCTATTCATTACCCATATTCAGCACTATTTTTGCGATTCCAGTGTCGACGGACCTGCTCAAATTTAGTGAGACCGACTAAAATCAAAGGCCGAAGACAGAAATATCTCCCATGTAGATTCTCAAATAAATACCCTTGCAGGATTGGTTACAGTTTTAGAATATAACCCTGGCAAAAAAATTGTGCGAAAGTAAATATTTGATGAAAGTTCGATGATTACAGCCTCACGAATTGAATATTGCCTAACGGTACAAATAAAATACATAAACACTTTGGTTGACTGGTGACTGTTCAAATTGAATGCATCAAAAACAGTGTCCAGAAGACAGTGTAGGAACAATTGGATTCGTAACGCTCCTATATTTCATTTGTGCCACCGCTTTTGATAAATTCTTCAAATCTCAATCCTGATTAAGATCCCCCCCGGGACCAGTGTTATTCAAACATCTGTAAAATCTTAATAATGTTATAACTTTTTTTAATAATATTTGTTTGTAATGATTGCAAGTTTTTTAAATGGGAAATACTTCAAGAAATTTTAATATTAGAGTTAAGGAACACCTCAGGTGTTTTAAAAATTATTATTCAGAATTTCACAATCTTAGTTTGAAAACCAATCATCCTTTTGCTATCAATAAATATTTTTAAAAAATTACATACAAATACTCGTACATCCGGTTTACAATTCGACAAAATTTGAAATTTTAGAAATGAGAAAAAGCGTTAATAGTGAATTAAATGCATTTAATAAACATTTTTTTAAATAGCTATCTCCTGAATTTATTTTCTTTTTAATATTAATAACAAGAACAATTTCCGTTTTAATTTCTAATATAAATTTGTTATTCCATGTTTTATAATAATTCAATTTTTGTGTATGTTTATAATTTTTCTATTCTTACAATATTGTGTTCTATGTTAATTATTTGTCTATACTTATTATTTTTTAGTATTCTGTATATTCTTGATGAGGAATGTTTCGCTTTCGAAACATGTTGATATGTGTGTATTAATAAAGTGGTGATTACAAAGTAATTTTTAATTCATTTACTTTCAATATTAGTTTCTTAAGAGTGTCTACCCATCTCACGCCAGTAGTTACTATTTTTTAATTCAATAAGGACTCCAGCCCATTTATTATTATTATATTTTTTATTAATGTTGACATCATACTTAATTTTTGTTTTTTTTTAAAGGTCGTTTTAATGGTTAAAATAATTGTTAAACTTTCAATTTTTTAAAGCCCACCAAAACGCGCGAAATCTATGGCTTGTTGGGTGTGACGTCACACGAGCAGTCGGATTGGCAATTCAATAGGCGGTAATCGATATTGTATGGATTTCATACAAAACTTCGAGAACTTTATACTGAAATTTAACTGCTTTTAATTGAAGGAAACATTCTAGAATATCACCGTCTCGTTACTATTGTAGGTGCATTGTACCAAAGTGCAAAAATGCATTCATATCCGCAACTAATTAAAAATTTATCAGCCTTCAAAGAAAGTCTTTTAAGACCTAAACTGGAAGACTAGGCCATAACCTAGAATGTTGGTAAATGCGTAGTATGATTCCGCCGTATATCATGGCTCCACTACACGTTGGCCGTTGATGGGCCAGCGCTGGCCATTGGTCGGCAAAGTGCGGCTCTTTGGCCCCTTAAGTGCGGCTCTGGCACAAATGTCCAAGACACAAGTTTAGTTGCGCGCGCGTTACAAATGTAACCTTCCTGAAAACTAAAGTTGTTGTATTCTCATCCAGCTGCACATCCAACGAGTATTTTTGTCATCAATTTTAAAATAACAATAATTTTGTATTGGTGGCTTTTGAAAAAAAATGGATTTTGAAATATTTTTATAGGTGCCTTATTTGATATGTCTACCAAAAAGAAGCAAATAAAATCGGAAGATGAAAACCGTGAACTTAGAGTTGAGTGGAACGAGACTTTAGCGTTTCGAAACTTAAATGACCATCTTTGAAGATTCGTTGATGATTGATTGAAAGATGATTATCCTAACCAAAATAAATTTGTACAGTCTAATCCTAAAATTCCTAAGTTATACGGGTTTTTGAAAATACATAAAAGCAATAAACCCATCAGACCCGTAGTATCATGTTGTGCTTCCCCGAATTTCATAATAGCTTCTCACATAACGAATGTCTTTAATAATATTAATGTGTTTTCCCCTAAGTATACGATCAAGAACTCCTTTGAACTGATAAGTGCAGTTAAGGACTTAGTTATTCCCAATAATGCCAAACTTATTTCCTTTGATGTAATTAATTTGTTCCCAAATGTCCCAACTACTGATTGCAAAGAAATAATTGTAGATATCCTAAACTCCTCTAATTTAAATATTGATATGATTAATGACCTGTCCCGCCTATTCAATATGTGCATAAACCAAAATTATTTCCAATACAACAACTGTATCTACCAACAGAATCAAGGGCTTCCGATGGGCGCGCCGACGAGTCCACTGTTAGCAGATATTTTTATGAATAACTTAGAAAATAAGATTTTTAATTGTAATTCATCACTTTTGAACAATGTTCTTACATGGAAAAGATACGTAGACGATATCTTCTGTATCTGGACAGGGACAGATCGGCAACTGACTAAATTCCTTCTTCTAATAAATTCATTCCACAAAAGCATCCAATTCACTTTAGAGATAGGCAGTAATGCATCGATTAATTTTTTAGATTTAACACTAACTTCAATAAATAACAGAATTCAACATTTTTCGTAAACCTACGTACACAGATATAACAATCCATAACATGTCAAACCATCCGGTCACACATAAACATTCTGCTTATCATTCAATGGTGCACCGGCTAGTAAAAATCCCACTATCATCTGTTAATTTTACGATTGAACTTACAAAAATTAAACAAATTGCTCTAAATAATGGTTATTCTACAAATTTAATTGATAAAATCCTCAATAAGAAACTTAAACTAATTTCAACAAATACATTTTTATTTAATACACCTGAAAATAATAATAAAATAATAAATCCCGTTCAATGGCGCAGAATCTTATATATATCCAACTTTTCCTCACTTAGCACAAAAAAATTTCCTTCTCACATTAAACCCGCGTTCTATACTGATAACAATTTAGGTAAATTACTAAAAAATACTAAAGATAGAGAACATAAATTAAGCCACTCAGGTATTTACCAACTATGTTGTAATGATTGTCCATCGTTCTACATAGGTAAAACAACTAGAAATATAAATATTAGAGTCACAGAACATTTAAGATGCTTAAATAACAATAACTTCTCAGAATTTGCCAATCATCTAATTTCCAAAGATCACACTTTTAACAAGGACACAGGGGTTACAATTCTTCACCGTAACAATAAAAGCAAAAAATTGGATAACTTAGAAGCACTCGAAATTAGAAAATCCCTTAATAATAATGCTAGTATTTTAAATAACCAAATTAACTTATCTTTTAGTCCCATTCTGAATATTTTCCCAATAAATCGCTCTGTTCTTCCCGGAAATCCTACAATTACCCCTACCCATTTGCTTACCCCCCACTCCAACACCTAAAATTTATATGTCTTGTCAATATTTTATATCATAAGTTAGTTTTAATATTCTCCTGATGAAGGAAGGGTGCTTCCGAAAACGGTAGAGTTTTGATAAAATAAAAGTGGTCTACAACAAATTTATGTGTTTTTTTATTGTAAATTATGGCGAGCCACAAAGTTAATGCTTTTTACAAATATGCAATTAAAATGTCTTCAAAAATTCGCCAAAAACCCCTACGATAACAGTTTTAAAATTTTCTCCTTTTGGCATTGACATTGTTAACTATAAAATACAATGGCTGGATTTGAAAAACAAGGAAATAGGGCTAAATTTGAACGTATTTGTGTTGATTTGGAAATACTGGAGAAGAACAAATGTGAACTTAGTTCACAACACAAGTGGTCTGCTTTGAAAGACCTGAATAAGGAAGAAATGATCACGTTCAACGCCTGGAATAATATTCCTGACTCTTATGATCAGCTGAAAAAACTCGAGTTTTGCTATTTTCCTTTTCGGTATAGATATGTAAGCAAACAATCTATTTCAAGCATGAATTTTTTCAAAAATAAACTGTGAAGTCGTCTTATTGATGAGAACCTGGAATCGTGCCTTAAATTAAAAACAACAAGATACAAACCTGACATACTCAAACTTTCCAAGGAGATGAAAGGACATTGTTCGCATTATCTGTTTGTCAGTCATTGTCCTGATTTAAATTTATGGATACCTTACTTTCATACTATTTTTTAACAATAAATAAAATCATTATTAACTATGAAATCAAGTTTTATTCAGCGCACCCGTAATTTAATGAAGATCTAAAATGATAATAAAGGTTCACTAAATTAATAGACAGATTTGAGCCTCAAAAATTTTTTTAATCGTTGTAATGTACATATTTGGCTCTTTGGCGAAAAAGTTTTCCGACCACTGAGCTGGGCTGGGTTCCGGCCACTACACGATGGCGACGTTCAGTTCAACTTTCAACGTGTCTCCGGTGGACGTGCCGCTGCGGCAATATATTTGGTTAAAAGACGAGATGATTAGTTTTTATTAGTATATTAGGTAATGACATTAAAAACAAATAATATGTAATTTTATATTATTATATGCTACCTAATATCATAAAATTAATTTCGAATATTCGGGAAATGCAATATTTTTTTTATAATTTATTATTATTGTTTTGTTTTTCCTCTCTTCCAATAACTCTACCCCAATAAAAATAGGATATAAGTGCAGGAATATTAATAATTTATTTAAAGTACAATATTCGGAGAACCACAATTTACAAAAATTCCTATTTAGCGTTTATTTTTGTATTTGGGATTTCATATACATTCATCAAGGGAATGATTCGATGCATTTTATAGTTTCATCACATGTTCAAACTACTGCAATTACGTTTAAAAAAAATTTCGAAGCTGCGTAAATATTACTAACTAGGACCTCACCTCCAGAGCACGTTCAAGCGGACCTGAACAGTTCGTGCAGTGGGCGTCACCATCACCATCCTTTGATGTGTGTACGAAAAACCGACAACAAGGCCATCCCGCGCCATCACAAGCACCATCACAGGCCAGCGTACGCCATCACACGCCACTGTGCCCACTACACATAGTGGCGTATGATGGCGCATGATGGGCCATCATACGCCATCAATGGCCAACGTGTAGTGGGTCCATCAGATATATGGATACCGGGTCTACAGATATTAGCGTTCTGACGGTACATAGATATTAAACGATATTTAGGTATTCAAATCTATTGAATAATGATTTGGTACGTGGTAATAATAATAATAATATTTTTATGATTTTTATAGCGCCATTTTGGCGAAAATCACCTAAAGGACGCTGTACAAATGTTTTTTTTCCAATGATCTTTTTTTTCATCACTAAAATTTAAAACAATTTAATTCATTACAATATTATACTTCTCTTTTGAGCAATGCTTGTGTAGAGAAGCGGAGTGTACACATTGCATTCAGATGGTTATATATTTACATAGTATTGTTGCCTAAAGTATTACAAGATGTTTAAAATAATTAATAATAATAAAAATAAAATGGTTTACATGATTATATTACAGAGTTGGTGGTTTACTTAATTGGAAAAATAGAGTGCGTAGCGACAAATTTTGATTTACATGTTAAAATCATAATAAAATATACGTAATGTACAATGCGATGTAGGATATTTAACTTATAGCATAACGGTACTAGTGGTATATGTTGTCTATCTTATCACTAACTATAGACAGTCTATCATATCGATAATAACTATTACTGACCGTTCTCGATGTATTCGATATTCATCGTTATCAAATATTAATAAATCTTTGGTATCGCCGATATTACAATAAAAATTATTCCTTCGGTGTCAACAATGAAAAAAACTATAAAAATAGCTAAAAATGGCAAAATATTACAAAATTTTAAACCGTTGTATCCCGGACACTATTAGGTCTACAGATACTATTTTGATATCAAATTGTACGCAAACTTTCTCTATTTTAAAAATTATAAAGTGATTTATCCCGAAAAATTTGTTATTCGGGATTCAAAATCGACAAAAACTGAAGGTGGATTTTTTTTTTTAATCTCGACTACAAATCCGGAGGTTGTGGATTCAAATCCGAGCGTGCGCATGTAAATTTTTATAATAGTATAATAATATTAGGAAATCTATTGACTTTCCACTGTAATATTTTTTTTAATTATAGATTATAATATTGTCAAATCTCAGGTACTGGTTTCAAAAACTAGATAGGACTTTTAATTTCCAAATCCTTTTTTTCTTTGTTATTAGAGATTTGATCATACTATCAGCTTCAATAATTTATTTCAATAAGCAATTAACGTATATTTTTAATAACCGGTCAGTGGCTGAGTTGGCATCTCGTCTGGGTCATATTGTTTGTTCCATGTTTTTTAATGATTCAGTAGAAAAAGCTTTTTTTGAAGTCTTGTGAAGTGGGTGTAGTAATATTAAGTCAAAGAAAATCAATGTTAAATTTGTCGGAAAAACAATGTTAAAATTGTCGGAAATGAGTGAGGAAAACACAAACAATCTCAAGGGGCAGTTTGAGCATCGTCGGATTCAGGGCTGGCCTTGAAGTCCCCCGCTCAGACCGTGAGTCACCCATTAAGGCATCAGACTGATGATAGGGCTTGGACTCTGGATTGCCGGGTGTCTGTGAAGCTTCCCGACATGGGATAAGAATGTGTGCACTGTAAGGTACACTGCAGATAGTGAAATACGTATATGGAGATCGAAGGAAGTCGCGTGGCATTTTTGGCTGAGTTAATCTCTTCTTATAAGTATAGAACGTAATTTTCTCAAGTTTCGGGGCTTTTTGAAATATACTAAGGTTTATTGTTAGATGCTGAGTGCCTGTGCGGTCTACTCGTTCTGTACTAATCTTAATCTACAGGGTTCGAACTCAGAACCCCGGGAGATTCAGCAACATTACACAATTCTCTCCTTTCATCACTTAGTACTTATCTGACATAAAATAAACAAAAACTTTCATTTTGTGTACAATTGTAGATTCGTGCGTTAATATAAAAATATTTTTGTAAATAACTACCGAACAAAATTATTCCATTTATAACTGGTACCACTCCATAAGGTAGATTATGATATAATATTATATAATACGTATCATCTATTCTAAATATTTGTTGATATTAACTTTTTAATAAAAAATATACAAATGGCCGACTAGTTTCGTTACTTTACCATGGGCAATATCTACAAGGCATGACATAAAAACAGCTTTACTTTTCACAACATACAAAGAAATGATGTAAAAAAATACTGCTTCTTATACATAATTACCCACGGAATTTGAGACACAGAAATGTTTAATTTATTTACGCCAATTACAGGCTTTTACATGAACATTTACAAATAATATTGAAAAAACACATATGTATTTTAATAAATAATATAAAAAAATGAAAACATACAATAATTTGACGCTTTTATCCAGAGTCAAATAGTTTCAAATAGGCTCTACTCGATGAAATAACCGTACTAATGCATGCCTTCTACCGTAACATTGATGTACCATATATATCAACAACATCCAAGTATTTGTTCCATTATGCATTATCGACCGGTTTCGGTTGGGCTCGACCTTCAAGCTGACAAAGCTGTTTATGGTTATAAATACGGGTGACGAATAAATAACCTTATGACAGAGGATATTAAACGATTAGGAACTATGTTAAGTTTATCATGATAAAATATAATTTATTCAATTAACATAGTAATGAGATTTATCCCGTAATAAAATCGGTGGCGTAAAAAACATAAAAGCTGTTGTCGAATTTAAGGTCAATTCAAGAAAGAGGGGAGGTCTCTCGTGTTCCCCACTTCAATTCCCCTAAATTAAGCTACTCGTCCGCGCATAACTACAATGTAAATACTAACGACGCTGCCCTTAATGCTTTTTACTGGTATGAGGTCAGTTTTACTGGGGTAATAATACTTCATTAAGCTACCAATTAAGTATAGGAAAGGCACTAAAAATAGCTCGAAAAACACTTAATTTACCACCACTTTTGTTCTCATGCATTAGGAACCTATATGGCTTAAAATTACTGTAGCCATGTTTAGTGTATATTCTGTAACATCTACCAAAAAATATATACGAGGAAACAAAAAGAAAACTATATTGAACAAATATGATAGTCTCCTTGATTGTATATCTCCTTGACAGCTGCGGGTATCTTTAAAATTATAAAAGTGCTAGTATTATATTTAGTCTATCCTCACTGTAACAAAACTGTATTACTGTTTTTTTTTCCAATTTGTAAATACTTGCTGATATTTCGATATGTTTATAATATTATTTAAATCGATATTATATAATAGGAGTATAGTATCTCTATAACAAAACTGTTATGCTGTTTTCATATTTGTAAAAACACTTTTTCAATAACTTGTGTACATTGATCACAAGATGCATGCACCTATATTGTTTTAATTTTGCCCTACATTTTTATGATGATTGTTATTTATTGTTGTATTATATAATAATGATGAACTAAACTCCTACTGGCAAGCTACTTGAAGTGGCTTAGCGGGTACAAGTTCCCGTTGCATGTAATTAATATTATTCAAAAAATATATACATTATAAACTTACACATACAAAACACAGAATTCATTAAAACGTCACGACACTTTACACGATAGCGTGATAACACGCATTTAAACACCATATATACATGATATTCCAAGCAATCCATTAGCTACGAGGGGTCAAATTTTATAATTCCCTTCCAGACGTGTAATCGAAAGGAGTATTTAAAAAAATGTGTTCTTTCTGAAGTTAAATGAGCAAAAAAATGAAAGTCCTTTGATAAAGGTCCATTGATATGTTTAATGTTTAGGTAACTATTCTATTTAAATAAGTGAAAACATAATTTTCTTCATTCTTTACGAATCTCAACATTTTTCACACGATCATGCATGGTTTTACCACACATTTGTCTCATAGATCTCATTTCTACAGCATTTAGTCTACATTAATCCTTCTTCTGCCAGTTCCATGTCATACATCAGGGTTGGTATCAGCACTCCATTGTGGACTGCTAGCTTCGCTTCTTTGGACAACTTTTGATTTGCGCCAACCGCGTTCAGTCCTCTGTTAATGGAGTTTCCTGCATTCACTCTTCTTTGAATATCCCTATCAGACTTTCCATCTCTCGTAAACATACTCTCCAAATATACGACCTCATCGACCTCTCTCTTTCAAACACCATGACTTTAGACTTACTTACATTAATCATTAGCTCATTCTTCATACATACTTAATTATTTTATATTTATATAAATGTTTTATACCCGAAATAACCCTCAGTAATATAGTTCCGTCATTAGGATGACTAGTACTGGTATAATAAAACCAAAACGTATGCAAGAGATGAAGTTAGGCAGGTACGTACTCGCTTTGCAGTAAGTAGGGTAGTTATTCTGTTTATTAGATGTAATATTAAGTTTCCAGATAAACAAAGGGTGGTCCAATAACCCTTGTATTATTATTGTCAGCGAATTGATAGGATTTGTGTCGTCATCAACAATAACATGGTAATACAAGATTCGGCTTCGGAAGAGTGCGTAGGGGCGGCCGGGCAGGCGGGCAGGCGGGCCACCAAAACAGTCTTACAAAACATACTTACTTTAATTGCTGTTCGAATTAACAAGCAGCCATTGTTTGAGTTGGTAGCCGGCGATTGAGGACGCGGTATAGCTTGACACCGAAATAATAATAATAATACTATTTACTTATTTGAAACACACATTATTTAACAATAAATTGTAAGAAAGTTTTGACTGCCCAACTGGGAACAAATCCCGTTTTAGGACAGTCAAATTGACAAGTTTAGTTCATATTAAGTACCATTATACAAAAATATAATTGGAAAAAAGCTAGAACTGATATAGTATAATAATAATAATTGGATTACTTCTATAGCGCCGTTTTCGTGGGAAAATCACCTCAAGGGCGCTAATACATCCATTCCTTTACGTGAAACTCGATACGATAGTCGCAGAATGATTCTATAGCGTTTTTTTTTTATTAGTTAAGAATTTAAAAAGTGGATTTTTAATGATTTTTTTAAAGCCAATCCTGCCCTGTATTACGTAAAGGGGAGAGGTATTGAATTTCAAAGCAAAAACAAAGCATCACAAAATTCGGAGCATCGTTTTGTTTTCAATGAAAAGGCCGCCGCGTGGCCTGTCTGATCGAACTTTCTATGGCAATGTAATGGATGCATGCATTATTTACCAAAATGAGAAAAAAACTAAGATATCACATCTAGGTGCATAAATATGTTATTTTTTTATTATTTAATTTTACAAAATCTAAGACAAAAAGTCCAGATAAAATACTTTTTTGTAGTTTGGCTAACGGGTGCTTGTCATTCAAAACCTTTTAATAAATTGATAGTTTTTTTAAAGTAACTCCACACAGGATATATCATCTTTGGGGATGTTGTATGGAGGGTCTTTTAGAGGAAAGGAAGGAGTGAACTTGGGTATCTAAGAGACCTATGTTGTAGAATGGAGGATCACAGGCCATCAGATCATTCCACAGCCGAGTTGTTGAACACGAAAACGAGTCGTAGAAGCGACCCGTTCTCATGTGACGAATGTCCGTGTGCAAATATTGGGCGCGCGTTTGGCGTGTTTCTCGACTATGCACCGTTGCGAAGGGATCAATGACGCTAGTTCCTCAGAGCGTCTTCCATTAAAATACCGATAGAACAAGGACAGCATTCCCACCTGATATCTGTGCTCCAAAGATTGCAATTTTGACGGCCTCAATGTTGGGAAGATTGCTTTCATTAAAAGAGACTAGATTGTCATTTTGATCCCTTTTAGACGTAATCAGAGATGATTAGGTCTTTGAAACATTAAATTTGACGAGGTTATTCTTAGCCCAAGAGGAGGCCCTCTCGAGGTAATCGTCAATTCTCTGCTTCAAAGCTCTCCGAGCCGTTGGAGTTTGTGTGCCCTTTGCGGGCTTGTCAAAGAATACTGTCATCCGCGTAACGATGGATTGGTGCACATGTCAAGAGGTCATTGATGTGCAACAAAAACATTGTCGACAGTCGAAGGTACTCACTAAATATTTTTTTTAAATACATACGTAACAAACTAAAATCTTTAAAACATAAATAACAACATAATATATCCTAATTATCTAATACAAATAGTTTCTTTCAGCTGGCCAAAATATATTTATTAATTGTTTAGTTTTAATACAGTTTATTTATTTATTTCAGTCATCTAGGAATCATGTATTCGAAAGTTCTTTGTCCATATTTGTTTGAATGCTTAGGAACCATTAATCCATTAAACTCGAGACGAGTATTTTAAGTGTGATCTAGTCTATTTGTATACTATGTTTATTTATTTATTCTATTCTATTTAATTAATTACAATAGTCACACAGGTGCAAAACACATCACAGTAGGTACATAGATAGCCTTCATGAAATACAACAACTAAATATTTCATTTGTCTCACGAACGAACACAGGAATAACATAACCACTCCAAATAATTAACTACAGAGGCGAATATTCAAAACGTACCTCAAATTCACTGATGAGGGTTATTAATGTTCTGAGATACAATTTTGTACCACAGAATTGCTCTTACTGCAAGAATTTTTTGTGACTGATAAAAGTATGGAATATTATTCCCTTTTCGTATAAAATTTTATGTGCTAATAATTTTTGCACTAATTGAACACGATTGATATTTTTTTACAGAAAAGTCCCGGGCTGTAATTCCATACCGTATAACAGATTCAGGTAATGATTCATAAATTATTCGAAGTGAACAGATTGAAAGCAAATTCATACTTACATACATACACATGATATTTAATTATTACCCGCAACCTACTTTTTGTGCGGTTTTCGCGATAGCCAAAGAAGGCCCTTTGTATGCCAGAGACTTTAACCATTAGACCACATGGGCTGTCCATTGTGGCGTTATTGTGTTGGGGCACTAAACCGCCACGCGTTTGCGGGGTAGAATTACTCCAGTCGAGTTTCAATCAAACGTCGTCGTGTGGACTGGCCCCTATCCCCACCCCTTCACATCCCCACCCCCACCCTGCCCGAGGTCACGTGCGACCCCCACGTGGTACAACAAATATTAATAAAGGCTTACAGTATACGGGATCATAGTTTTTAAAATCAATATGGATTAGATCTCAAGGTAGTTAAATACCATCTGCCTATCTTGTTGGATATAAAACTTTAAGTAGGTACAGTCTGACATTTCATAGTAGACAAAAAATGGGGCGCTGCGATCGTTTGAAACGTTTGAAATGACAATACTAAGATGGCTAATAAGTAATAAATTTATGTACTTTTTAGAAACATTAACTCAACGAATTATAATAGTATTGAGCATTAACATTATTATAATATCCGTTTTGACAATTGGTTTGCTCATGAATTTTCTAATTTATTTCATTAATAATAGTTTTTTGTATTGAACAACAATTATTGAGCTTAAAGCCACCCAAAATAAGTTTAAATTTTGCTAAAACTAAAAAAAAATACGTATTTAAAAAACAAAACAAAAGAGTAAAATCAAAATGTTCACTAATTCAAAAACGAATGCTCACGTAACGTCAGATGATTCAAATGCAATGGTACCGACATAACAAGGTGTTTCGATGAGACGATTTTTTGTTCGATTTTAAATACGATTTATAAATTCTACGTATAATTACATATAATAAAAGTAATATATTCAGAATCAGCGTTTACTGATCTATATGAATACATATTTTTTCTTTTTATTTTTATAAACAATAATTATTAATCTAAAACACTCATCCAAATTGAAAAAACCTTCCGAGCAAAGATAAATGTCGCCGGCAGGACTCGAACCCGCACCCTTCTAATATCCGGTCAGATGCTCTACCGTTGAGCTACGTCGGCTTATCGCAAACCCGCCAAGTTAATCAATATATACTAGTGTTCCATTCAATAATTACTGTTTTTTATTATATTTTTACATATTTTTTCAGTCATTATATTTTCACTGGAGTTATTTATTACCAGAAAGGCGCTTTTTCGAACTAGCCATGTATTAGATGTTACATAAGTAAAAATAAAATAAATAAACTAATTACGATGTTTCGAATTGTTTCTTTAAAACGAAGTGTAAAATTGGAATGTGAAGAAATTTGAATGTGAGGAGCAAAATTTCAAAATTATAGTTAGCAGCTTGGTATTCCCATAGTAATAAAAATGTACTTCCAATTTTATTAAATATCTACACTTAATTTCCAAGCTATAAGTATAGATGTGGGTACACACGTATTGTGCAGTTGGATGCATTTCTTCTTCAGATATTGGGATAACCAGTGCATTTTTTGCTGTTGATTATTTGCTATTTCCGCTTTTGGCTGCTCGTTCATTATGGCCGTATGGCCTTCTTTCGTCGGTCTGCGCACATTCCTTTTTAAATTGTGCCTACTTACATAAAAAAACTTCTTTTGAGTATCTAACAATTTCCGTCTATCGATATTTAATTGAGAATATAAAACGAATATAAACAAAACCTATATCAAAATTAACCAATAAAACTTATAACATGTAAATGCAATTCGTTTAGAAGTATAATAAGGTAGATACTCGTATATATTACATTTATAACTTACGATTCTGGGCTATAGGGTGAAAAACTATAGAGATATAACCTCAATTATTGTTCACTCACAACACAATGAAAAAAGCTAAAGGTTATCAATTTCTAAATAATAATAAACACTTAGTTTTCCCACTTAGTTAATGGCGCCATAAAGGACTTTTACAATTATTGAAGAAGTTATCATTTTCTTTCTTTCTGATTTTTTATCAAATATGTCACAACTGAGCCAAAAGGTAACACTTTTAATTATAACAACAAAAAACACACAATAAGACAATAAATGCCGTACAAACATACCTTTTCAATTAGTTTTTTTTTAACGAAAACGATAGTGTTCTTTCTGTAAGCACAATACACTTAAAACACTGAAACGTCACTAATTTCCCGCCTCTAATTTTTCATGTTCCACAAAAGCACAATATTTACCTCCGTGTTATAAAATAAAACGTAGTACTTATTTAAAAAAAAAAACATAACAACGTACCCATTCAGGTAGGTATCTACCTTACTGCTTATAATATGAATATGTATTTAACGAGATGCTGGCAACACCTTGCACAACAGGCATTAACATTTTTATTGATCTTGACCATGGACAATGAGAACGATATTGACATTTCCCGCCAATTCGCACCACCTGGCGGCAGGATCGGTGATGCGTGTTCTGCTTTAAAATAATAATTATTCGTTTATGGAAGACGCCCGTCAGATTTTTGCGATTATGGCAAGTTTTTAATAACACGTTTGGCAGAAGATAACGTCCTCGGTGACTTAAATGGGTGTGTTTTTTATGTATTTCTTATAATGATGTATTTTCTTTACTTTGTCACCTGACATTCCATCATGGAATGCCTGGTGACAAAGTAAAAAAAAATCATACATATTTATATTGTGGGTATTTTGATTTTATCTTTTTTATTTTTTATCTTTTTTGGGATGGTCTGAGGAACTATAGGGAGCCCGCTTACACGGCGCTGGTGTAAACTGTGTGCCCTAAAGTATAAGTGACCAGCTTTTATGAATAGTCGACCATCGTCTTTTTTTTGTTTTTATATGAATACCGCACAAGAGTCCCAACTGCTCCCAACCATCTGGAGCCAGGGAGACTATGACAACCCCAATTGGGGAATGTTGTGAGGCTGAAGGTATTTACGAGCGGAAGGAGAAGGGGAAGAGGAAGGAGGGGAAATACCTGGCTATTCAGATCTAGTCACCAAACACGGCTAAAAGCCATTTCAAGCAACGTTTCAATTCTGAATGGTGGTCTTTCACCAGGGCGATACTGAGAGTATCTTCCACTCTGGAACTTGCGCAAATATACTATATATTATTTTTAAATGAATTAATTGTGAAACAACGCAAATTCATTAAATAAAATTTACTTGGGCACGCCGGGATTTGAACCCGTGACCTTCGGATTCGTAGTCGTGAGCCTTACCCATCGACCATAGAGGCCGTCTCCATCTCCCCCTTCTCTCCGCCAAACTTCCCCCTCACAACATTTTCCTACTGAGCATGCCATGGAATCACTGGCTTCGCGCAAAATGACGTTTTGTGCGCTAAAAATAATATAGACAGTCAATTTCAGCATTTTTATGCTACATAGTATTGTCTATATAATAAGGAACTCCGGGACATTTAAAAAAAAATCAATCAATAATGACTAAATACCAGTATATTTAGTTTTTCTCTCTAAAGTATGTTTGCATAGTTAAAATAATTTTCAATGATTCAATTTTCCAAAGCCCACCAAAACGTTCAAAATCTATGGTCGGTCGGTTTTGATCAGTTTTGAGCTTAGAATGCCAAATTTCAAAACAAGGATGAGCTTTTCCGTACATAATTTTATATTATATTCACGGTAAACCATAACCAAACATAATAGTAATAAAATCATGTACCCTTTTAGAAGCTTTATCTCAAAGAATAATAATAGTATTGAGCATTAACATTATCATAATGTCCGTATTAATAATTGGTTTGGTCATGAATTCTCTTATTTCTTTCATATATAATAATTGTTTATGCTGAATAACAATTATAAGCTTACAGTTACCCAAATTAAGTTAAAATTTGTAAAACTAAAAAATGCATATTTAAAATACAAAACAAATTGGAAAAATAAAAATTTCCATACTAATCCAAAAACAGAATGCGCACGTGACGTCAAATGTTCCAAATGCAATGGTACCAATATAACGCGGCATTTTGATGAGCTAATTTTTTATTCACTTTTAAATAACGATTTGTAAATTCTACGTATACGAGTATATAATGAAAATTTTCCGATCTAAATGAATACATATTTTTATAAGTGATTTTATTTTTTATTGGAGTTCCTTATTGACCTCTTATTTAATACAAGTTAGGTACCAATAAGCGTGGCCGTGACTCTTGCTTTAATCAAACTAAACTTTTCTTCCAAAGATTTAAATTAACTGGGCTGTAATCTGGCGGGATCGGAATAATAATTAAAGGCTGCACAATAAACTCTTTGAGCACATCCCGCTCCTTTAATTTGGCGCTCTTTCTCCTTTTATCACTTGCCGCTAATAAAATTTATTTTAAGTAGGTAGGTAATACCTACCTAGTAAATTTTAAGTAGGTAGGTCATACCTACCTAGTAAATACTACAATTTACACCATTTATAATCGACACAACGCAGAGATCATTTTTATTTAACTATAAGTAGTTTTTTAGTAAAACTTTTCTTATGGAAAATGACTACCTACCTTATAAATAAGATGGCGTTTTATCTTATTTTGTGACAGATAAAATGATTTTTTTAATAGCTCCATTGCCCACAATGGAATAGAAAGTGCAAACTGAAAATCATTGGGTTAGCCAAGAAACTTTAAAGATGAAAATAGGTCCCGATTCATGGTGCCAGAATACATCAATTGATTTTCTTTTTTTGATGAGTTACACATATTTATATGCATAACTGACAAACGTCATGATTGATATAAAAAAACATTTTAAAAGAGCTTTTCTTTGAAGCTCCAATAAATGATTGATCGATTATTTCGTTTCAAATTTAGTTACATTCACGCCTCCATTTTTTTCGTTTCATATGTACTTGCATAGAAATCGCTTTGTGTACATTAACCTCACAACAATAAAACCCGCCAAATAACAGATTATATTCCTCAAAATTAGCGCCGAGATTCCGCAAAAGCAACAATATCCAATAACGAGTCAAAATGACCCTAGCGAAATGTCCTCCATTCAAAGTTGTTTGTATTTTGCCACAAGGCAAACAAAACGGTTTACCATAAATATTATTTTAGCTACAAAAAGTGTGTCGATGTGTCGCCTATTGTGGTTTTTATATTTTTTGGGGCACCCGTCAATTTGATGATGCATATCGAATATTGTGATACGTTTTTTTTATTATTATTTATTTGCTGCGTTTTTTGAATTGACTGTGATGCGACAACGGAGCGCGCGCCGTGGTAATTTTTGACGGTATTGTTCCTTTTCCGTAATTTATTTGGCTGGCCGCGAGTGCAGATTTTTATGGCGATATTAGTAATATGGCATTCAACTTGCATTTAACAGCTGTAGGTATATTATTTGCGAGTAATATAAATATTATATAATGGGTACGTACAAATCAGTTTGTTTGGTGTGATGGTGGATGGGGTCGATAGAGAAACAAATTCCGTAAGAAGTGAACAGTTGAAATTTAAAAATGCATTTGTCACTTTTTTCAAGTACAAGCCAGATAAAACCGACATTTTCAGTATATTTTACCTTTTTTTACAGTTTAATTTCCCTGGAGGCTTATATCATATTCGTGGATGCTGTGGGGAGGGTCGTTTAGAGGATAGGAAGGATTGAACCTGGGTCTTGAAGAGGCCCATGTTATAGGCCGGCAGTCATTCCACAGTCGAGCTGTTGAACACAGGAACGAGACAACCGTGTGCAAATGTTGGGCGTGGTTCCCGACTGCACCGGTGCCGAGAAGTGATCAGTGACGCTAGTTCCTCATTAAAATACCGGTAGAACAAGGATAGCATTCCCACCTGACGTCTGTGCTCCAAAGATTGTAATCCGTTTGTTAAGATAGGCGAATCCATCAAACGGACTGCCCGTTTCTGCACAGAGTCAAGGATTTTTCTCGGATATTTTTGGGGCTTCCGACTAGAGGTGGTTGCCGAATTCTACAGTGGGGCGCACTTGCGATTTGTACATGGTCAGCAGTTGTGCACTATTAAAGTATCTGCGGGCTCTGTACAGTAAGCCCAGCTTCTGAGAGGCTAATTTTACTCTGGCTTCGATGGAGCTCCCTTACCTGAGCTGGTCACTTTAGGTTACACCAAACATATCAATGGAGGGCTTGTTGGGAAAATGTTACCATTAAAAGAGATTCCTTTAGACAAGTTGCAAAAAATTTTCAAACTAATTGTTCGGAAAATATATACCTATCCTTGGTGATGAATAACTTGAAGAACTTAAAGTCGAACTTAAAACGGTTTCGAACGCCTACCCCCACCCTACCCCCACCCCTACCCCTACCCCTACCCTATCCCAACCCCTACCCCCACCCCTACCCTTACCCCTAACCCCACCCCTACCCCTACCCCTACCCCTATCCCTACCTCTACCCCTACCAATAAACCATCTCCGGACAACGCGGATCATTTTGCAAAAAACTGCGCGTAAATCGGTCCAGTAGTTTTTTAGTCTACAGCGGATACACCTACGAAGATTGCATACATACACGAAAACAAACAGTGAAAGAGTTTATTTGAAAATCGAATTTTGTTTGAGAAAAATTATCAAATTTGTTAGGGAATTTTCGATGTAGGGAAGTACTTGAATTAAATTCGTTATTAACAGTTTATCCGAAAATAGAATTTTAATTAAAACTATGTATGGTTTGTAAAATGTCATTCTCAAAATGTGACATGGTTGACAGTTTCGTAAGAGTTTTGTAATGGTAAAATACCTAACCACATGTATTTCCATGTGGTTGTGATAATCTAGAAACCTTCACGAGGGTGGAAAGAAGATGTTTTAAAAATTACAAACATTTCCTATGCTTAATATAGCCACACATAAAGGACAAAGACAAATTGTACTTCTGCTATACTACAAGCGGGACAACAAATCAGTAGCTTCTCGGTAAACACGCATCCAGTAAATCTATGCACTACATTTCGATCGTTTACGCGCCATTCATCCTTTGAGTTCAAACATGGAGCGGGGTATGAACTTTCGGCTAATAATGGAAGTAGAGAAATATTCACGCCTTTATAACTATAAATTAGCGGCATATGCAGTAAACGGGACAACGGAGAAAGCTTGGTTTGCGATTGGAGGACTTCTTATATGTGAAGTAACGTGCTGGACCAGTTCTTGGAATGTTTTTTTTTTGACATTCGGTACATTTACTGGGATTTGACATCATCTTCAGACAGTTCCCTGGCAGCAATAAGTAACCTACAATGAATGTTACGTTCGATGCAGGGGTGGACCTAAAACCTCCCTTTTTGTCTCGTTCGAAGGAATAAATAGCATACCAGAGCCTCATCTTCACCTTCATTCGATTGACTCGACATTTTTATATTTTGACGATAGATCCGATAACATTCAGCTGTAAATGTGATTACAGAAATCTGCAATACCGACAATTTATTGGCGGCTACTAATCACTGCAGACCCGAGAAAATATCGCGAAACATTTCCTGCATTTTTGCTGCACCCGGTTTATGTCGATTCCCTAGTGGATCATCAGAGAGCGGCCTAAGAATGTTTAATGATGTACATACGTGTGGGAAAAATTAAAAAAAGGATATTGTTGCATTTGCAGTGTCAATTTTCTTTTGTTTTAGAAAACTTCAGTTAGAATATAGGCAGGGCCGTCTTAAGTCGTATAGAAACCTATGGGCATACTGAGTTTGGGGGGCTTTTTGAAACGTTTCTATAATATTGAAGGGGTTCGTGCTATGATACTGAATCGTGATTTGGAGATATGAGTATTTACAAGGCTTAAATAATTAATAAAATTCAAAATATCTACCGCAATTATCAATTATTAAAATTATATATTAATTTATGTATTAAATCTTCTTACGCATTGGAAAAGGTCAAATAAAATTAAAAACAGGTTTATTTACTTTGAACAAAACTATTTTTTTTTATGTGTGACTTATTACAATAAGCATTTTAAAAAATCCATGTTAATTGCAGTAACAGATTGTATTCCATCTTGCTTCTGTTTCTATCACAATGTTCTGGTTGACTGAAAAATTTCCTCATTTAAGGTGAAACTACGGAATCATCTCGAGATTAAACCTCTTAAAAATATGGTAATTTTGGGAGGCTGAACCAAAACATTAAAACAGACTCAACCACGAAGCGAATCCTCAATGTGTTTAGCAAAACAGATTGGAAGTCGTTGAAAATGTGATTATAGCAATCAGAAGTATGATTGATGGTGATCAAATTTAAAAAAAATAATGTATATCTTCCTCATCCTGAATCCGCAATGTGTGCCATTTTGACACCCAGCCGGGAGTCCCTTCTAGGTAAGTCTTAGGAAAAACTAACTTTTTTTTTTATTCTTTGAATTGTAACTAGGTACATGTTTTGTTGTTTTTGCCATGTTGTGCATCTCAATGTTACATAACATATAATATGTTTGTTATGCATGCACTTCTATAGATAATTATAACTATATACTATAATTATCTTGTTTATAAAAATAATGTTATACTTACATGATGTCACTTATTTATTCCGTGTAAAAGTTCAATAGGGCGTTAATAAATAAAATACAATTGGCGCCTAGCCGGCCCCTCCAAGTGACTCCCGTGTCTGAAGACGGAACTGAACGTAGACAGACTGGCATGTACATTCATATAATAGAATCAAAGCGACATTCTAAAGGCCGACTCTGGTAGCTAATGCTCAACAGTTTTTTATACTTAAGCGAAATCAAATATGTACACAAATGTAGGATAAAAGCAACGCATGGACCGCTGCTGGTAATACAAGACTGGGAGAACATTATCTCTTGTGTAGTGTGCGTGCACTAAGTACAAGTACCTTCATCTTGCCGAAGTAGGTACCTGTCCCACCGCTAACGAAACATTGAACAGTACAGTGATTAGAACAGGTGAGCAGGTACTTAGTGGGCGTGTCTCTAACGCCGCTTGATTCGCCGACGGCCGGCCAATGGGAGAGCCCCGACTGCGCACTCAGATTCTAATTACAAACACAGTAATCAATCACGGAAGTACTAACCTAGGTACCCACTGACGATATTTCTTGTTAGATTTTTAAACGCCTTTACAATTTTATTAATATTTACTAGGAACATTTTCCGTTCAGTGTTTGGTGGTAGTAGGAGTTTTTCAAATATTGTCAGGTTAATCGCAACGGAACGTTTGTATTCTTTAAAAAAAATTGCTTGGTTTTGACTAGGTAACACATAAATAAACAATAATTGAGATCGTGCGATCATTTAAAAAGATTTAAGTGGAAACACAAAGATGTCTCATGGGAAAATCAAAGTGGGTTTAACAAAGCACGAATGTCCCAGAGCATTTTTTATAAACTTTAAACGGTGTTCAGAAATCCGCGGTACTTTCCGGAAGGAGAAAATTCTGCGTCATATTATTAGACAATTTTACGTTAAAACTTTTTTTATTATTTAATGCATTGCTAGGATTTAACGCTATTAAACTCGAATGTCAAGGATAACCTCAAATCAGAATGTACATGTTTAAAAATCGTCTTAAATCATCAAAAAATTTATTTAAAAAGGTATGAAATTAATAATATTTTCCATCAGACCATTCCTACCACGTATCAGTCATTTCAACAGGTCGTTAGTAAATACCTTCTAAGTTGGACACTAGCTTCCTTACTCGAAATTCTAATAAATAGCACCAACATACACTTCCCTCTTGCCACCGTTTATTGGTTTTGAAACTAGTAACACATAACTAAAGCAAAAATAATGGTCGGTAAAGACAGAATCTTAAAATATGTATCTATTAAATGTGCCTTTTCAAATTGCTGTTTTTAAATTACTAAATTGTAATCTATTTGTCATTTTCATAATATAAACTAACCTGGCTGAACAACCACTCCTGTAAATTGCCCTCTCAACAAAGGCGTTTCACACCTAGCGCCTAGTGAGATTGCCAATAAATACGTCACCGTGGAGGCGAAATCTTTAAAACAGTCATTGATTATACATTAGTGAATAAGTAGTGGTAGGAAACATACGATTTAAAAATAAAAAAATAAAACTATTTCTGGTATAACGGGTAACGGCAATAAGAATCAGATTTAGTCAGTCCCTCGTGCTCGTTACAATGAAGTTAGACTGTATATGTAATTAAATAACTAAATAAAAAACTTCCAATCTTGAACGAGTTTTTCGGGGTTCAGTTAATATTTACTTTTTTGGAAAACATGCTAGGCACCCTTCTGGAAAAAAACATCCTTGGGGATGCTGTGTGGGGGGTCTTTTAGAGGATAGGACAGAGTGATCTTGGGTCTTGGGAAGAGACCCATGTTGTAGGATGGACGAAATACAAAGGCCGGAAGACCATTCCACCGCCGATTTGTTGAACGCAAGAACGAGTCGTAGAAGCGACCCATTCTCATGTGACAAATGTCAACCGTGTGCAAATGTCGGGCGCGCGTTTGACGTGTTTCCTGACTATGCACCGGTGCCGAAGGGATCAATGACGCTAGTTCCTCAGAGCATCTTCCATTAAAATATTGGTAAAACAAGGACAGCATTCCCATCTGACGTCTGTGTTCCAAAGATTGCAGTCCGTTTTTTAAAACAGGCGAATCTATCAAACGGACCGCCGATTTCTACACAGAGTCGAGGGTTTTTTTCAAATATTTTGGGGCTCCCGGCCAGAAGGGGCTTCCAAAATTAAACCGATTAAAAAATACCATAAAACTCTGGTAGGTACCTAGACCAAAAATGTAGTTAAACACTTGAGAAATAAATTAATTAATACGGAGGGACACGGAATGAATTTAGTATTAAATTAAGTTTTGGCTTTAATTGTTACAAACACGTAATATATTCTGGTCACTCACCATTGATGGCAGGACCCGGCTAAGTGAGGGGATGGGGTGAAACATTAATTGAGCGACGCCATTTGACACGCGAGGGTCACGCGACTCGTGCAGTCATAGGGTTATTTTTAATTTCGATTTGGATTTATCAAACAAAGCAGGTAGGAACTTTCGAAAAAATCGAACCAAAATCTTTATTGCATGTAGGTAACAAAAAAAAATCCCATGAGTTTGACGTTTGAATCATTGCAAGCACATAATAAAACCTAACGTATGTAGAGTAGGTAATGAAAAAAATAATGGCTTTAATTTTTATTCGCACATGATTTTTTGTTAAAAAAAAAATTATAAATCCTTACAACGCCGGAACTTCTCATCTGTTCGATGCAAACAATCACTCTACGAAGCATATTATAACCGAAACTACCTAAACGAGAATAAAGAACTCCACTCAAAAATATATATATTCATATAGATCAGCAAACGCCAATTCTGAATATACAACTTTTGCTATATACAATTTTATGTACAATTTATAAATCAGTATTTAATAGTGAATAAAAAATCATCTCACCAAAACACCGTGCTATGTTTTTGGTATTGCATTTATTTGATTAATATGAACATTCTTATTTTGCGATTTTCTTTGTATTTTAAATATGTATTTAAATTAAACTTAATTTGTGTGACTGTAAGCTCTATAGATGTTGTTCAAGATAAAAATATATTATTTATGAAAGAAATTAGAGTATTCATGTTCAAACCAATTATCAATTCGAATATTATGATAATGTTAATGCTCAATACTATTATTATTCTTTGAGTTAAAATTTCTATGGCTTTCCATGAATATAATATAAATGTGTGTACGGTTAAGCTCATCCTTGTTTTGACATTTGACATTCTAACCTCAAAACTGATCAAAACGGACCGGCCATAGGAAAAAATTTTGGAACTTTGGAAAATTGAAAATTATTTTAACTTCGAAAACTAACTTTAGAAAAAACCGAAATATACTGGTATTTATGTTTGAACATCATTATTCATATATATATATATATTATGGTTGAGATTTTCACGGGTATAAGATGTAGAATAATTTTCTTGGTTCACCCGCATAATGTAGTCCTTAGAAGGACTTTTTAACTCCTGACGTTTCGGACAAATCACATTGTCCCTCTTCAGCGGCCTTATGTCTTGATTTTTGTTTTAAACTGATCGCTTGCGCGTGTCGGTTCAATCCAAAAGTCAAAACCTAAGTTAGGTTGGGTTAGGTTAGATTAAAATTATTTTAGTGCTACTACTATGTTAAGTCTATCCCCACTGTAACAAAACTGTACTACTGTTTCTTTTTTCTTTTGTCTTTTTTTTCTCAATTTGTTTATTACTTGATATTATATATGATATTTTTATATATTAATAATATTATTTAAATCGATTTTATCTAATTAGACTCTATGACAACACTATTAAACTATTTCCATATATTTTTGATATTATTTTCAACTTGTGTACATTGATGACAACATGCATGCGCCTATATTGTTCTAATTTTGCGCCGCATTTGAATTATGATTGTTATTTATTGTTGTATTGTATAATATTGTTGAACTAAACTCCTGGTGACAAGTTACTTGCAGTGGCTTAGCGGTTACAAGTTTCCATTGTATGTAATTAATCTGAACGGGTATTTTGACACGACTAAGAAATCGCCTTTCCATCTAATTACATTCCTTGCAAAGCATTAAATAATAATAATAGTTCTTTATTCCAGAAGGTATGCAGGGCAGGGGTAGTCAATGCAATACGTTCCGTAAGTGTACATAATACAAACTAAAAAATAACAATAGGTACGTAAAATAAAGGTAAGAAAAAAAGAAGAATAAAAACATAGAAGAAGATTACTCAGTAAAATATCCAAAATAATAAGGGTCACACAAGTATTACGTATATTAAATATGTCCAAAATTTACAAACTGCAATAATTAAAAAAATGTCACGCCAAAGAAAAAATATTATACGGTGCTGAGGGCCTACTTCCTGTAAAAGGTCTCCTATGGTACATCACTATTATAGATAACGCGGGAGAAAGCCAATAAAAAAAGCCACTGGTGCACAAACACAGCACTAGATTCTCTGTTCCTAAAATCCAAAAATTTCAAATAAATATGGAAGTCGAACTATTGTATTCATAGGAGTAGTGACAGTGATTTTCAATAAATTTAATGAAAGCAATAAATTGGAGGAAAGTGAAAGGCTTTGCGTGAAAACGATAAAGTTATGGATTTTAAATGTGCAATCTATGTATCTTTAAATTTTTATCTATGTATACTTAATGACTAAGTTAAATTATGTACCTGATGTCAAATGTAAGTACCTATTTTATTTTTTAACTTTAATATATACTAATAAACCAATAAGAAAAAAAGAAATCCAGAAATTTTTGTATGTATTACGATTACTATTAGGACTAATAGATTTTTGTAGAACCTGCAGACAAGCTGTCGTGTGACCGCTTTGCAGGACTACATATTTTGCTCTTTTCTTTATTTTACCATGCATGTATTTATGTTCTTTGGATGAATAAATAATAAAAAAAGAAAAAAAAGTTCATTCACTAAGAGAGAAAAAAAAAGTTATGGTGGATATTTGACGGTCTCCCGTCTCCAAAGGGCCATCAAGGGAGACTCCATCCATGCAGCCGTAGCAGTAATGATGGTATTCTTGTATTGGCGTACTCTGCACTATAGACTTCCCATTCCGGTAGAAGAGCCCCGAAAGAGTGCACTCGTCCTGCCAGGAACATTTCTGTAGCGCTGCAGTATCTTGGTAGACGGAATAGTTGGCGATATGCATTATTGTAGGTGACCTTTATTTTCTGCCTTTGGGATGCAATGTAATGCACCCACAGTTCTAACGTATACAGAGATGTGCGGAATGTGTTGAACAGTATTCTTTTGACGTTTGCGCTGCAAATGTAAAAACGCCTTGACAGCATACCTGCTCTAACGGATATCGATCTTATTTGTCTCTCCATATCCTCAATGTCCTTCAGGTCGCCTGTGATAATATGTCCCAAGTATTTGACGCTACGAACGACATTCATTTTCCATCCATCTACCCATACTATGGGTGTCTGAAAAAAGTATAAAGTCGTTTTAGAACATCGTGTACAATCAATCCTTTCGGATAGTCGTTAAAATATTTTCTGATTACCGTTTGGTTAAAGAAAAAAATGTATAAAATGTTAAAATGTTAAAATCGTAATGGTCCAATTATGATTTTTTAAAGGTATTTTACTTTTCCTATGAGCTATCTTGGTTTTAATCATTTGACACCCTCTGAAAGATCGCAGCGTCCTCAATTGACTGTACGTCGATCGTGCCCATGTCCACTGTAAAAATCCCTGAAGGAAATTACGTTGTAAGTTGAAAATCGTTGCACAAATTTAAAACACCAGAACTCGGTGGTCGAGGGCTTTTACTGGTCCGTACACGCGGATTTTCGCTTTATATATATGTCTTTTTGAATTTGTACGAAACAAATGCCTTTTAATACAAATATATATACTCGTACAAAGGAAGTTTAACAAAAGGTAAGCCAACAAACTTTCTTGTGCTAACAGTGGTTAAATGAAAAAAAAACAAAATAATAACGGGGGGGGGGGGGTGGAAGAGTAAGATGGGATTGGGACAGGAGATCCTCTCGATACATTTTATACTCGTGCGTCAATTTGTGATCGTACGTATCATTTCTGTTCGATATTTTGAAAGGGTATTGCGAAGAATATCGATATTGTGAAATAAGGAACTCCGGTGAAAAATATAATGGCTTTAAAAATATATATCCGTATAGATCAGCAAATGCCGATTCTGAATATATAACGTTTATTGTATATAATTATACGTAGATTTTATAAATCGTTATATAAAAGTGAATTAAAAACGGTACCATCAAAACACCATGTTCTGTTGGTACCACTGCTTCTGACGTCACACATGCCGTTTTTGAGCCCAACTGTAACCAGATAAGATGTTTTTCCGCTGTTTATCATGTTTTTAGTTTATAATTTCGCTGTTTACACTTTCATTTCGCTCGTAAAATCATTGTTTGTTTATTGCGACTAGTTGAGAGTTTTTGCTTGAAAATTCGTACCAATTTTAACGAATTTGTATACGTTATAATACTCTATACCCCTTCCAAAAACAATGTCAATGGCCCTTTGGTGATTATTTCTTCAGTTATTCTGGAAGCGGGGGATTTCTAATAATAACCTATTATTTCTTACAATGCATAATATACTTATTTTTATTTCAAGCCATAGAAGTTACACCAATATTTCAAACCTATTCAATTTATCCAACACATTCAAGTTAATATCTGTCTACTGCTGTCACGGATTTTTGAAGTCCGCAGATGCGCAATGCGCATTTCTGCGCATGCGCAGAAAAATGAAAGAGGCTATTAACGCAAGCGATTCTGATTTTAAGCTAGTTATTAAAAAGTGAGCTATGGACTTTCTTTGAACGCTGATAAATTTTTAATTAGTTGCGGATATGAATGTATTTTTACACTTAGGTACAATTCACCTACAATAGTAACGAGCCTCTGATATTCCACAATGTTTCCTTCAATGAAAAGCAGTTAAATTTGAGTATAAATTTCTCGAAGTTTCGTATGGAATTCATACAATATCGATTACTGCCTATTGAACCGCTAATCCGACTGGCTCGTGTGACGTCACACCCAACAAGCCATAGATTTGGTGCGTTTTGGTGGGATTTAAAAACTTTAACAATTATTTTAACCATGAAAACGAAATTTAAAAAAAAAAATTAAGTTAGGATGTCAACATTAATAAAAAAAAATAAAAAAATGGACTGGAGTTCCTTATTGTGCCTTATATTGCACACAAATACTGGGAATTGGAGAATTTATCCTATAGATCCGTTGATTTGCGTATAATGCGTACTATGAAAGGAAGTACATAGATACCTTCCAATGTTTAATCTAACCCCAACAAAGCTCACCTAACAGCTGTTAACAATCCAATAATTAATTCCATAGACAAACCAAATTGGTCCAGTGATGTCTCGTCTCGTGTGGCATGATTCCAATTACCGCCATCTCCCTCCCAACAACCTCCCACTCGGTAAGTTCACAATAACAATTGCTGTCGGGACCATATGCCGCCTTATCAGGCTGTCCGCGATGGCACGCCGGAGATAACCGGAACCGGCAGATAACGCAACCCTTACGCAGTTGATTACAATAGGCAAATTATATCCCCACCACCACCGAAACACATGTCATATCAAGGCCTGATTAGAGTTGCCAGTCTATGCACAGCCTAATCTATGACATAAACAAAACTCAAAAAAAGTTCTTATTTGTTTACTGAATTAAAATCAAAGTATTTTATTTTACGATTTGCAGTATTTTTCATATATGCATAGAATTTATTTCTTATTCGAGAATTGTCATGGTACTCATACTCAATTGGTCTCAAGCAACGTTCAGAATCGAAGTAACGCTTGATTTAGCTTTACCTGTGTTTAGTGATCAGATGAGGAAGACAATATTAACAAATCCTAAATGAAAAACGAAAACGAAAAAAAAACCACAGAAAATAAAAAGGTATCAGTCGCACCTGGAAATCAAACCCAAGACCTCAATATTATCCACCATTAAATCCCATATTATTGGCTACTGTCTCATGATGATCGCAAAGTTCAAACAATGCATGTAATTGCAATCTAGATATAAATAAAAATCTGATAGGTATAAATATCCGAGACACTATTAAGATTGCTATTATATTCAAGTAGAACTTTGTAATCATCATAAAGATAAAAATATGGGATTTTACGGAGGATAATATTGACAAGTCTTGAAGTTAAGGTATGATATCGATGAAAATGACGTTAAGTGAACTAGTCTCATTAGCTCAGTTGGTAGAGCGGTCGTCCCGGTAAGACAGAGGTTCGATTACTAGATGAGACTGATACCTTTTTATATTATATTTCATTTAGGATTGGTTAATATTATCTTCTTCAATGATCATTATTTACTTTTATTAAAATTTATAGAAAATTGATTTAATAATGTTATCATTAAGTTTGGCAAGTATTTTAGTTTTCGTTACTGTGACAGCTGTTTCGGTGTTCAAAGCTATTTTAAAAGTGTGGTTTAGTCACATTACGATGACTTATTTATGTGATTTTATTTACCTCCACCTAATTTCAATTTTGATGGTGTTTGAAATGATATTTTAACATAAGCAGAACTTAATGATAACATTACTACATGTATTTTATCTAATTAAATCAAATGGAATTAAATACAATAATAATTAATAAACACAATTAAGTTTGAAGAATTAAAAATACGATGAATATCGTTCCGCCATTCTATTTGGGTGTATTCTATTTTGGGTATTTACCCAAATAAGCATTTTTTTTAATAATAACTCCACACAGGAGGCCCTGAAGGAAACAATTTCCCTCAGGGTCTATATAATCTTTGGGGATGCTGTGTGGAGGGTCTTTATAGGATAGGAAGGAGTGAACTCGGGTCTTGAAGAGACCCATGTTTTAGGAGGGAGGAAATATAGAGGCCGGAAGAGCTGTTGAATACAAGTACGAATCGTAGAAGCGATCTGTTCTCATGTGACAAATGTCAACCGTGTACAAATATTGGGCGGGCGTTTGGCGTGTTTCCAGACTGTGTACCGATGCCGAAGGATCAATGACGCTAGTTCCTCAGAGCACCTTCCATTAAAATACCGATAAAACAAGGAGAGCGTTCCCACCTGACGTCTGTGCTCCAAACGAGATAGGCAAATCCATCAAACGAACCGCCCGTTTCTGCAGCGAGTCATGGTTTTTTTTCAGATATTCTGGGGCTTTCGTCCAGAGGTGGTTGCCAAATTCTACAGTAGGGCGCACTTACGATGTACAAGGTTCAGCAGATGTGTACTATTAATTATAACCAAATTCTACAGTAGGGCGCACTTGCGATGTACAGGGTCAGCAGTTGTGTACTATTAATTATAACCAAATTCTACAGTAGGGCGCACTAACGATGTACAAGGTTCAGCAGTTGTGTACTATTAATTATAACCAAATTCTACAGTGGGCGCACTTGCGATGTAGGTCAGCAGTTGTGTATTATTAATTATAATCAAATTTTACAGCTGTGATGTACAGGGTCAGCAGTTGTGTACTATTAATTATAACCAAATTCTACAGTAGGGCGCACTTGCGATGTACAGGGTCAGCAGTTGTGTACTATTAATTATAATCAAATTTTACAGTAGGGCGCACTTGCGATGTACAGGGTCAGCAGTTGTGTACTATTAATTATAACCAAATTCTACAGTAGGGCGCACTTGCGATGTACAGGGTTAGTAGTTGTGTACTATTAATTATAACCAAATTCTACAGTAGGACGCACTTACGTTGTACAGGGTTCAGCATTTGTGTACTATTAATTATAACCAAATTCTACAGTAGGGCGCACTAACGATGTACAAGGTTCAGCAGTTGTGTACTATTAATTATAACCAAATTCTACAGTAGGGCGCACTTGCGATGTACAGGGTCAGCAGTTGTGGACTATTAATTATAACCAAATTCTACAGTAGGGCGCACATGCGATGTACAGGGTCAGCAGTTGTGTACTATTAATTATAACCAAATTCTACAGTAGGGCGCACTTGCGATGTACAGGGTCAGTAGTTGCGTACTATTAATTATAACCAAATTCTACAGTAGGGCGCACTTACGTTGTACAGGGTTCAGCATTTGTGTACTATTAATTATAACCAAATTCTACAGTAGGGCGCACTTGCGATGTACAGGTTCACCAGTTGTGGACTATTAATTATAACCAAATTTTACAGTAGGGCGCACTTGCGATGTACAGGGTCAGCAGTTGTGTACTATTAATTATAACCAAATTCTACAGTAGGGCGCACTTGCGATGTACAGGGTCAGCAGTTGTGGACTATTAATTATAACCAAATTCTACAGTAGGGCGCTTTTGCGATGTACAGGGTCAGCAGTTGTGTACTATTAATTATAACCAAATTCTACAGTAGGGCGCTTTTGCGATGTACAGGGTCAGCAGTTGTGTACTATTAACTATAACCAAATTCTACAGTAGGGCGCACTTTCGATGTACAGGGTCAGCAGTTGTGTACTATTAATTATAACCAAATTCTATAGTAGGGCGCACTCGCGATGTACAGGGTCAGCAGTTGTGTACTATTAATTTTAAGCTATGATTTTCTATAAACACCTCTCTGTTTTTTAAAACGTTATTTAAATGATCGTCTGGGCCTTAGAAATCATTCAGTATTTGAGTTCTGTGAAAAATAAAATAATTCGCACGAACAACAAGCTTTGTCTTTTGACAGAGTTAAACATCTTTTACACCGTTTGAAAATAAATATCAATACATAGCTAATAATACAATTTCTTCAAAATATTGGTATTCACTTTGTGGCGTCACTGCTAATAAATAAACTAAAAACGACTTTATTTTCCCGACTTTATTCATATTCCTACACATATCGACATGTTTCGAAAGCGAAGCTTTCTTCATCAAGAATATATAGAATTATTCTATATATTCCTAAGAAAGCATCGCTTTCGAAACATGTTGATATATGTACATTAATAAAGTGGTGAATACAAATTAATTTTTAATTCATTCATTGATAGTTCATAATTTTACAAAGTTGAACCTTTTTTCCATTATTACGGATGACAACACTAAAAGGGACAAGAAAAAAAAAACAGAATAAACACTCCTCATCGATGATATCGGTCGACAAAATACAACAAACAATGATTTTCCAAGAAGTTGAACCCATACTGCGATGAGAATACCTGGCTGGATGACTAATGTGACGCTGTCCCATCTTACCGAGTGGCATCAGCCGACTAGTGTCACCGTCTCCGCCACTCTCTGACTACTCTCTCCTGACAGACGTACCACTGAACAGAAGGAGTCCTCTGATGAATTTGTAGCTTTAAAAGACAATTGGAATTTGCTGATTTATCTGCTTAGTTAGGTATAATAATTGTGAAAGTAACGTATAAATGTAAAAACGTTATAAACTTATGTTAAGTCCGAAGACGTACTTTCTGTGAAACGTCACATATATACGTCCTTCCAGACATCCGTTACTTTATTCCAATTCAAACTACTTTCCCATAGTTACTTAAGGCGATCCACTTCCTAAAATTCGAACGAAATCACGCAATCTTTAGCAGGTGATATAGATTTAGAAGGTGTAGACATTTAGCATGTTCTGGTACTTTATTTTTTTCTAGACTAGAAAAAAAATGTCCGGTTTAACGAAAGACAAGGTGTGCCCTACTTGCAGTATTTAAATAAATCATCTATGATGTTTCTAGGCCATCTAGTTTCAAACCAAAAACACATTATTTGCATTACTTCGCATTGCACCGCCTTCACTATTATTCCTGTACCTCTAATAACAATAATAATAATTGGATGATTTGTATAGAGCCGTTTTTGTAAAAAATCATCTCAAGGGCGCTGTACAAATATTACTTCCTATTCTTTATCTAATTATGTACAAACAGATAAGGAAAACATACTTACCTGCAGCTGGCAGGTCGCTTCAGATGAACACAGTTTCATTGAAAAAATTTAAGCCTACAGTTGCTATTTTATCCTACTTTTCTATTGGTGTATTTATTAGCCGGTATTAATTTGAAATATTTATAATTTTTAGGACTGGAGAATATTATATATATTTAGATATTTAGATGATTTGCATTACGCCGTTTTTTGTGAAAATTCACCATTGATTAAAACACTAATTGTTGAATAACTCTATAGTAAGTTATCGAAGTCTGTTGTTTACTGAGTAATTCGTGATAAAAGAAGAACAAATAATGCATTTGACACTTTGACATTTGAAAGGCATAGAAAGGTGCAGTAAATTGAGTTGTCTATATATTGGTTGCATTCACACTGAGTAAATTCTAACATAAAAGTGCAATCACATACTAAATTGAACTATAAATGGTTAAAACAATGAATAACATTAAATAAATAATACGAACGACCATTCTTCCCAACCCTTCTGACTCAACACTTCAAATGCACAAATTTGCTCTTCCCGACGAAATTTACGACCAATTTAGGATATCGTTTTTTGTCTATTAAGTTCCCCTCGGCAGAAGACTAGTTATAAAAAGTATCAAGAGAGTGAACAAACGTCACCGAAATGTCAAATGTCATTATTAGTTTACGATCTTTTTTACGCGATTCAAATATTGTATAAAAAAGATTTATTTCCTTTTTCGAATGTCAAACGGGGTTTTTTGTATGTTTTAAATAAACCTGAAGAGAACCCAACTTATTTTAGTAATTATAATTTAAGTTTTGTCTTGTTTTTTTTTGTTTCCGTTGGGACTTAACGGATGCTATTCCATTTTTTTAACAATGTCCTATCCTATCACTAACTACGAGTATATACAATATATTATGGCATCCATGGTCGAGGGGTAAGGCTCTCGACTACGAATCC
>JAHDVE020001188.1:0-17459 GCA_022606495.2 Halesus radiatus
ATAATATCGATATATGTAGGTACCTTAGTATTTATCGGAAAGTTTTCAGTACCTACCCAGTAATTATTTTCGAATAAATTCATCGGGAAAATGTGTTCTTTTCAGTTGCTACACTGTCTTTAAATGATGAGGGTCACTCAAATAGTTATTACTAATTTTGAATAAAAAAAAACACGGAAAAAATACGTAAATTTTAATATCAAAATTAAAAACCGTCTTTTTAAAAAAAAATTTTTTTGAAATGTCATCGGTCGAGCATCCGCATTTCGAATTCACGACCGCCAGCGCTCTTTTCGTAATAATTATATTTTTATAACCATAAACGTAAGGAGAAATCAATAAAATTCATTACATCTTTATTTTAAAATTTTCGAACGTTCGTCTCGACCTCCCGACTGATTTTCTGATAAAAATGTAAGGATATGTCCCAGGTATCTGACTTGCGAGGCCACAAGCAGTATATTTCCTTCTAGCCAGATGGTGGGCTATTTAGTGGCCCCTTCTTGTCTTTAAATACAACGATAAGTGATTTTTTGGAGTTGTAGAGCAAGTTATGTAAGTTTGCGTACTCTTCACATATTAATCGACGGTGCTAGCAGCACCATGTCATCTGCGTAGTTGATGTTATTACTCCTTTCTCCGCAGATATGGCAACCAATCCGTGAGTCGTTAAGCTCTTGTAGGAGGTCATCAATGTATATATTAAATATGCAGTTTCGTGTTGTTTTTATAAAAGAACTGTCAAATTCTAAGGTGAAAAAATTTCATGTGAGGAACAAAGTTCAAACACAGTGTGTTGCCATACTTTCATAATGCCATAGTAATGACAAATTCTATTTCCACTTTATTAAATGAATGTTTACATTTTATTGCGAAGCTATATGTTGACTGAGAGAAGTTCATTTATTGATTCGCTTTTTTTTGTTACAGATTCTTCTCCGGAAAATACAAAAAGCAAAGCCAACGAACCTAAGTATGAGGAGATAGATTCGAGATGATGAAGAAACAGCAATCCTCTATTCTGCAGTTTATGAAAAAGTATTATCCTATTGCTCACATAGCATTTTTTAACTAAGAATTTACAGTATTTTTAATAAAAAATATCCGAAAAATCTTACATAAATAAGTACCTACCTAACCTATGACAATTTTTGTAGATAGAACATTATTTGAAATATACATTATAACAAATTATAATAACGTAGATTTAAAAAAAAATGGCCTTATTGTAATCAGTACCTCCTTTTGGAAACAACAAAAAATTAAATTTAATAATATTACATACCTACCTACCTACTTATAAATGTATTTTTGTACAATGGCGTTGGATTTGATTTGTTGTAGGTTTGACAATAAAATGTGTTTATTCTATCAACCTTTTTTTACTTCTTTATTTACCAAAGGAGGAACTAACGAACAAAACAGTTTGATTTTTCTGGCGACTAGTGACTATTGACGTCACAAACTAGGCAAAGGTTTTATATAGGTTCTTCTAAAATAATACAAACAAATAAGGTTTTTTCACCTATTAGCGTGCTTTCCGTCTTTTCCGGGTGATAAAAAATAATCTTCACATGTTTTAGCTAACAAATAACTAACTAACCAACCATCACGCCATTTCTCCGCAGGGGTAGGCAGAGAGGACGGATCGCCAAACAACTCTGTCTTGAGGCACAATCCTTGCTTCATTCACATACATACTCCTTTGTTATTCTATCTCTTGATATTGTCCGACTCAAGCATTTGATTGTGCCATGTCTTCCTCGAGCGTCCCCAGCGTCCGTTCCGTTCGCATTAGCTTCATATATTTTCCTTACATTCCTTTCTTCGTTCATCCGCTCTACATACCCGAACCATCTAAGTGTCCCTTTCTCTTAACCTTACTCATTATGTTCACATCAGCCTGGCTTTCTTTGTGAATCTCAACATTTTTTCACATGGTCGTACATGGTTTTACACATATACGCCTTAGGGATCTCATTTCTATGGCATTCAGTCTACTTTCATCCTTACCCTGCCATCACGGTTGGTAACAGCACTCCATTGTAGAATGCTAGCTTCGCTTCTTTGGACAATTTGTTAGTGGCCAACCGCGTTCAGTCCTTCATTTGGAGTTTCCTGCATTTATCCCTCTTTCAGTCTTTCCTTCTCTCGTAAACATACTTCCCAAATACACATATTCATGTTTTGGCATTTACGGTAACACGGTAAGGAGAAGAACCTGTCAACAAAACACATTGTCCATATATATTATTTAGAAATCCATTCGGGCTGTGTCACGACCAGTACACACGACCCATTTCGTAATAATAATAATCTATGTAATAATTTTAGCTTTGATTTGAAAGACAACATTTTTGGCGGCTCATTCTGCCCGGTAGGCGGGAGAGAGAAATAAGATCTAATGCCATCTCTACACGATGTCCCATCCGATGGTTGGTGGGATGGTCCAGCGATGGTTGCGGCGCATCTACACGATGATGACGTTCAGTTCTACTTTCGTCGTTCTTCAAGATGGATGTGGAAGTGATTGCAGCTGCGGCAAAATATATATATTTAGCACGTACTATTACTATTAATGTGCACGATAAAAAGTAAAAAATACGATAATTTGATGAATTCTGTAACGATTCGATGGATTCCATAATGTACCAGACGTATGGCCTACAGGCGAACTCTAGGGGGCGGCTGATCCCGATCTTCAGAGAGGGCTGGGAGGGGAGAAAGCACAACCTGTGTCGATACCTTGCAAATGGGGGAAAGACACTCCAACAAAACCTTATTTCCGACTTTTGTACGATTTGCAACACGCACAAATATAATTCTGCACAAAAACCCAGTTTATGGAGAGTTTTGGGTAGATCTCGGGGTCCTAGTCCGTATGATGATGCTTGGTCTGGTTCCAATAAGAGGTGGTAGTCAGATGGGCCAGGTGAGGTGATGGTCGGAGAGAAAGAGGGCGAGTAGAGCAGAAGTCGGAGCGGAAGTAGACGGAGAGAGAGGCAAGTCTTGTCAAGCGGGTGGTTGTGGGAGATCTGGTTATTTTCAGTTTTTGCCGGGTATTGAATGTCGTCTGCGCGATGTTTGGAATATCGGGACTCGCAGACCTGCCGCGTTCTGCGCATGTTTGACGAACCAGTACTCCCGTCTTTCTCGCATCGTTGAAAAGTGAAGTTTGCGAAAGTAAGGTAACGGTTTGCAACGCAGTTCATTGTGGGACTTTTCTGCGCAGTGTCTCCAGTAGCGAGTAAAAAGTTCGTTCCTCACCGGACCGTCAGAGAGCAGCCTTAGAGGTGTACCGCTAGCGTATTTACAAAACCTACACCAATTCTCAACCCCGGCGAGGACTGAAATATAGAACAGGTTTTGTTCGCCCAAAATCACTTACAAAACCCATACCAGTTCAACCTCGGCTAGGACTGAAATAGAGTAGGTTTTTTTAAATCGTTTACATCGTGTTGTAATCTTGTAATCAAGAACTATGCATTTGGCACCTTTAAGCTTAAATTTACTTCCAATAGCCCCTAAAAGGTTTTGATGAGGTGACGCCTTCTTTTTCTTACGCAAAATACAATAATCGTAATTATCTTTTTCACGAGAAATGAATGCACACACAATCAAATCAAAACAGTAACGTTATGTCAAATTTAATATTAAATATTTCGGCTGAGCCGAAGTTTGGCAGTGTTTTTGCAGAAACCTAAACTGCCGGTGAAACTCGTTTATTGGCCGAAACTAAAATCGATACTTTGGTCGGTCACTAATAATAATTGTGGATGATTTCAACATAAATATAAACAAAAATAATTGTAAATGAATTTGAAAATATACTTTGTATTCACCACTTTATAAATATACATAGACATGTTAGGAAAGCGATGGTTTCTTAAAATGTAGATATCGCTTTTAGCATCGCTTTAGAAACATGTAGATATCTATGTATGTATATGTATAAAGTGGTGAATACAAAGAACACTTTTTAATTCATTTATTAATAATGACGCTACAAGGTGAATACCAATCGTTTGAAGAAATTATAAAAATAATTGTCTTAAACACGAATATTTTAAATTGTTGACGGATTTTTTAAAAAATGTTTAAATAATGAAAACACGCGAGAAATTCTAGACGAAAACCATATTTTATAGATACTTTTTATTGAAAAGAAAATATCATCGACTATCACTCGTATGTATTTTTGTGTGAAAAAAACAAACGCTACAAAAAGAGATTTTTTTTCCAATTTTGCTGTTACAGAACATTAATTTAATTAATTATGGTACCGAAACATACCTAATATTATATGCATGCCACATACGTACTGACAAGTAACTATTTACAACAACAACAAAAACAATAATACTCCATGATTGGTTCAATCAAGTATACAGAAATAATAATAATCAGTCTTACAGGTAATACTAGTTAAAAATTCAAGCCGAGGTTGAAATGGTATAGGTTTTGTAAGAAATTTTACGCGTACCATCATCACTGACCCACAATCCTTTGATGTACAGACGAAAAATCAAAACCGAGGCCATTCCTATCGCACCGCGCCATAAACCGTCTGACGCCACTGCGCCTCCCACACGATGACCCGTAGATATACCATCGATGACCCGTCGTGGTGGACGACTATGATGAGCCATCATGTAGAGGAACCATAATAATGGAACGTTTTCACGAAATCGTATGATCGGTGCGAATAAAATACTATAGATAACGGCATTATTATTATGAAGCTTAACTATTAATTTCCATACAATAAAAATTTTGCGAAGCTTGCGCCTGGAAGAAGTATTATAACATAATTTGTATAAATTATTGGTAATATTATAGTTAGTTTTATAACAATTTCATAGATGGCACTAACAAAAACTGGATAGTAGATTCTCACTTCTTGCTTTTCGTATTTACGTGATTGTAAAGAAATTGTATACATGAACACTAACGATTCTTGTGGCGGAAACTAGAACTATAACAATTTTCTATAGATACATTAGATTTTACTGTTAAGCTCTGTACTATTCTGCTTGGTGACACCGACGTCTAATAGTTTTTACCCACATAGATGTTTGTTCTTGTATTATTGAATACGTTTGGCTTTGGCAAGTGATTCACGATTTCACGAAGTTTGCCAGAAAGAGATAGAACGGGATAGAAGACGGAACAGTTCCGCGGCAACCTTGAGCGCAAGATTTTTCTAGCTGTGATAAAAATTAAAATTGTCCCGTGAGTTTTAAATAATGTGGCACAAATCCTAGATAATAATGCCTGTGAAATATGTGAACAGTGTGTTTTGTGATTATATTACGTGACAAGTGTTATTATTATTGTTAAATTTACAATGCGTATTAGGGGTGCTCTGTACTGGTGCCTTCTTATGATCCATATTTGCAAATGTGATAATGATGCAGTAAATCGGGTCGAGGACAGCCGCGGAGAGCTGCCCAAAAAGCACCAATGGTCATCCACGACTATCAACAGCAGGCGTTCATATTCCTTGCTGAGTGATGCAGTCACCCATGCCGCGATGCACGACTCCAGTAAGTCACCAAATTCCCTTTACTTCTCCAATAAATAATAATAAACCCGACATCTTTTGACAGCCGCTGTCAAAGGCCAACAATAATAATGTTGTATTCTTCGATAATTTTGTTCAACATCGCTTTGACGTTTCTTATAATAATATTATAATAATTCACAATATTTCGATTCTTCCTTCTATTCAGCGCTCTGTTTTTATTTACAAATACTTATAACCTCATTTTAATCCCGTAATTTTACATCGAAAAACATGAGATTGTCTTTTGAACAGAAAGATATTATTACATTCTTGCGAAATATCTTACGTTATTTTTTTGCTGTGATTCATTCTCCGACAATAGGCCGGTTAGATGATGGTCTCATTAAGTTTTTTTTTTTTTTTAATCGATACTTTTATATTTACTTTATATTTAAATTGGCTATTCTCAAGATATCGATAGTGCTGTTTATGACCTTTGTGGTAGAACAGTCAGAATATTGACCAGAGGGCCCAGAGGTTGTAGGTTACAATCTCGTTGAGATGTAAAATGTAAATAATCCACCAATATGGGTTTTTACATTATTATATTCGACAAATTTTAGATAATAAAAAAATTATTGGATTACTTCTATAGTGCTGTTTTCGTGAAAAAATCACCCTAAGGGCGCTTAACTTATACTATAACTTATACTATAACTTATACTATAACTTATACTATAACTTATACTATAACTTATACTATAACTTATACTATAACTTATACTATAACTTATAACTAATTACTTACAGCTAAGATTTATTACTAGTGCCTTGCAACTAAGATTTATAACTAGTGAGACTTATAACTAGTGACTTACATCTATGACTTAAAAAGCATGTAACTTACAACTAAAACTTATAACTAGTGACTAAAAACTAATACATATTTATGACCAAGTGGGTATTAATACACAATACTGCTATATGACTTACAACTATTATTTAAAACTAGAGACTTACAACTAACATACATAATTAGATTTACAAATACCTGTTATGATTATTGCCCGTGCTGTCAGTAGTATTTATTTAACTTAAAATAGATCATATGCACATTGGTTACATGTATTCTAATAAACATAATATATCTTAAACATATTTTTTTTTGTAATTAAAGTCATAATATACAATCAAACTTTACAATTTACGACATTCAAAATTGCACTTTACATATTTTGTTACTTCCTTATTAAATTTCAACACATTTCCCTCTTCTTTTATATTGGCCAATATTTTTGGAAGATATTCATGGCTCTATATAGCAACGAGTTTTGCGATTTTGTTTTCTTTCGAAAGGGAAGTCTTATTTAATTTCTTCTTGTGGAGTGATTATGTTTGTGTTGATGTTTATTAATTTTTCTCAAGAATTCAGAATTTTGTTGGTCGTTGAACATTTTGAAGAGAAAAACTATTGCATTTAAGTATATAATTTGCTTAAAAGACAATATGTTTAGATCCCTTAGCATCTTTTTAACTTTGGAATATTCGTTTCGTCTTAAAATTATTCTCATGGCTTTATTTTACAAAACTTTTAGTCTTCTAAAATCCTCCTCTTTTGACAAAAATAAAATACAAAATAAAGATGACTAAGAAATATTCTTAGACTAGAAAACCTAAAAAGAGTGTACTATGCAATTGTTCAGTCTATTTTACAATATGGAATTATTGGCTGGGGGGGAACATATGATAATATTTTAAGTCCACTTAAAATAATTCAAAGATTGATAATAAAGGTAATTTAAAAAAAACCATCATTATTTTCCACTGAAAAGCTTTTTACAATATTCAATGTACCTACAGTAGATAAAATTTATAAAAAATATGCAATTATTCAAATCTTTAAAGAAAAAACGTTAAATAAATTACAATTTAATATGTCCGCAAGGTATCAGCAAAACATTAAAATCCCGCCATTCAATACTAAGCATACGCAAAACACATACCTATATCTAGGAATAACTTTTTTAACAATCTGCCATCTGATCTTAAAATTATAGAAAATATCCATGAATTTCAACATAGATTAAAAAATTACCTCAAACTACTGTAACAATTTTTTTTAAAATTTTATTGTTTTTTATTATTATTAGATTTTTTGTCTTTTATTATTATCTTCTCTTCTTTTCTTCTACTTTCTTTTCATTTCTTTTCTTTTCTTTAATACTATTTATTACTAGTGATAAATTACAAAATTTACACGACAAATTCATATTTTCCTGCTATTGTACAACAACATTTCAAGTTATGATTTGATTAATTAAGCGATAATCACTCACCAAACACAAGAACCTTGTTTCTTTATGGTGAGGAATAGCTATATTATATTTTTTGTTACACTATATGAATCATGTCTTATTTATATACTCTCTGTAAAAAAAAATTATCATATTAAATAAAAAAAAAAAAAAAGAAGATGAAGTGTAAGAAATTTTTATAGCTGAATCGAGTAGGTAATCGAAGCTACCAGTCCACAACAGAGAGTAAAAGGTTTTAAACGACGACACCAAGATGGCTCATAGGAAGATGAATATAAGTTTAAATAATCCCTATGGTGGATATTTTTGACTTTCACCAAACGGTATCCAGAAATTAGTGGTACTTCCCGAACACTCACAGATGGCGCTAATTTAAATATTATAGAATAAACGCTTTTAAATATTGAAATGAATTGTTTGTTGGCTGGTGTATATGCGGAACATGAAATGGAATAAATTGTTACTGTTGATTTAATGCTCAAGTCCTTCAAGAAACTAGTAAAAATACAATATATTATTGGAACACCAACACATCGTCGCTGGAAAGCAATTCTGCTGTACCCACCACTATCCACGAAAATGCTTTGTATACACCATGGGTTTCTTTTTCTGCGTCGATCTATCTGGGTCTCGCGACTACAATGAAAAATAAGACCTGTACGACGCTGGAAAAACTCTTCATTTTATCAGTATTACGTTTCTTAATTGAAATATTAGCCTCAAAATCCGCATTTTTTTTTAAATGGCTTTGGCTATTACAGCAATATTGCTTTCCTGCGATGACATAAAGCATTTTTATAATTATCTTGTTGGACTTAAGATTTAAACTTACAATAACAATTTATTCCATTTCATATTCCGCATGTACACCCGCCTACAAACAATTCATTTCAACATTTAAAAGAAATAAGTGTTTTTTTCTAAAAAAAAATTATTAACCTGTGATCACAAATTTTCTTAATAATTTTAACCTTAAGGTAGCTCAATAACATAACACTGTCATGTTTTGTATATCTATTGGATTTGTTTGTGGGTTTTCTGTGTCAATGCCAACAAAATACTTTTTCTTATACCTAGGAAGGTCAAGCTCCTATGGAAAATTTAATAATAAAATGTATCTCTTATACAAGCAAGTCGATAAATAGAATGCCCCGGGTCAAATAATATTGCATTGCTGTATAATCTAATGCTGGAAAGGCTTATTTATTACACACTTGTCATTATAGTAATTAAACTTGACTAATTAGTTTGCATACATAATTTTATTATAACTATTTTATGTTGGGAGAAAGGAGTGTTTTATGATACGCAAGTGGATGGAAGAAATCTGGGATGTTTCAGTTAGATATGGCACGATCAAGCGAATCAAATACTTGAGTCGGGTCTTGTCAAGAGTTTGAACAATAGAAGATAATTTAAAAAAAAATATTTTTTAACATTAACCCCACACAGGCATGTCATCTTTGATGATGCTGTGTGGAGGGTATTTTTGAGCAGAACATGGGTCTTGAAGGGACCCATGATACAGGAGGGAGGAAACACAGGTCGGAAAATCGTTCCACAGCTGGACTGTTGATAATGTCCACCATGTAAAAATATTGGGCGCGTGTTTGTCGTGTTTCCCGACTATGCACCGGTGTCGAAAGGATCAATGATACCAGTTCATCAAAGCATCTTCCATTGAACTACTGGTAGAACAAGGAGAGCATTCCCATCTGATGTGCATGCTCTAAAGATTGTAATCTGTTTGTTAAGATAGGGGAATCTATCAAATGAACTGTTTCTACACAGTCAAGGTTTTATTCATGTTTTATGGGGCTCCAGACCAGAGGTGGCTGCTAAATTCAACAGATGGGCGCACTTGTGATTTGTACAGGGTCAGCGGCTATGTATTACTTGAATGTGTTTGAATGGGAATGGAGCAAGGAGTGTATGTCAAGACAGTTTGGCGTTCCATCATTTCTGCCTACCCCTGTGGAGAAACGGTGTCATGGTTAGTTTAGTTTATGTATTTTCAATTAATCTTCTTGCATGTGTACACATTTTTCTACATAGAAAGTGTTGGTTCACAATGATAGACTCATTCGTATAGGTATAGGTATTAATATTTCATCACTAAAAATCAAGATCTTAGAATCTTCCAGAAAGGCTTAAAGACAGATATTATCAGATAATCGAAATACATAATTTGATTAAATCAAATGTGTGTATTGGAAAATAACAATGAACAGATGATTCCTTGTAGTGTGATCTATACCGATTTGAAAGAAAACTGATGTCGCCAATTTACAAGAGACCTCTCGGCTCCTAGGCCTCAGACAGGCCAATGAAATCGATAAAATGTAAAAAAAAAGAAAGAATTTCGATATTTAAAAATATTTGACCAAATTAAACCAGAAGTAAGGAAAAATTGAGCTTACTTTAGGCACACGGACACGTTCACAACACACTTCTATCGGTTTATCTCTTCAGTGGAAAATAAAGTGTGAAATTGTTTTGTTGATTTATCTTTTTGAGTTCAATGACTGATTGATTCAATTTTTAAAATTTCACAAAATAGGACACTCGACCTGACCAATGTATAGGATGTAATATTATATATGTAAGGCCCTTCGTACTCAAGACTATGCAAGTATTCGATACCTAAGCAAGCAACTTGTCGCGCACAGTTCATACACATTGCAACTGAAATATTTAGACCCGCGTTATCACAGATTGTTCAATGCTTGTCTCACTGGGAAAATTACTGAGATGAGACAGACGTTGGAGGTACACAAATTATTTAATAAGGTTAAATACTAACTAACCATCGCGCCGCAGGGGTAGGCAGAGAGGACGGACCCCCAAACAACTCGACCTTGGCATACACTTCTTGTTTCATTCACATTCATACATCGTCTCATACATTCTCTTCTATTATTAACACCCTCGAGGTGATTTTTCACAAAAGCGGCGCTATACAAATCATCCAATTATTATTATTATTAACTATTTTTATGTATTTCTGAAATTTGTGTATCGAAATAACCATGTATTATATGTTAGATAAATAAAAAACAAAATTAAATTCACATATCAAAATTATAAATAAAATAAAAATGATAAAAAGTGATTTACAATGTTTTTCCTTTGGGTGTTATTCTTTGTTTACTAATAAAATCTCAAACTCGAATGTCAAGGATAACCTCAAATGAGAATGTACATGGTTACAATTGTTTAAAAATCGTCATAAATCTACAAAAATGTTGTTAACAGGTATGAAATTGATAATATTTGTTAACAGACCAAATCAACCAATAATTTCAATAATTCATTTGTAAACAACATTCACAACATTTACAACATTCTTCCGGTTACCATAAAAAAATCTGATTCGCAAAAAAATTCAAACAATGTAAAAAATTGGATTAAAAGTAATGGTAGGGCGTTTACCGGTGCCCTCACATAAATTCCAAATTATTCATTCAACAATTTACGAAGCATATCTTAATATAAGTATATATTCATAGGTATTTTAAAACTATAAAATAATTTGCAAAATTACTGCCTCAACACAGGCTAGCCTAGTGAGGCGGGTTATGTGAAACTTCAACTATAACTGTTATTATATTATTTTTTATTTTACTTTATAAACCACTGTACACTTACATTATTATACTATACACGTCTTTTAGTTATAGTTAAATTTAATTTCAATAAAGATATTATTATTACTATTATTATTAAACATCTTCTAAGTTGGATACTGGTTTCCTTGTCCGAAATTCTACTAACAGCGCAGAAATACACCTTCCTCGTTCCACGCCAAGCTGTATGTGTTTATAAAATTATTTTCAAATTATATGTATTCACATAAAAAGGTTCTTTTCAAATTCAGACAAGTAATTAAGTGCTTACCTGTAATATGTATATTTAATGAGACAATTATTTGTATTCTATATTTGAAATGTGCATTATGAATATTCCTAAATTTCAAACCTCTTTTGGTCAAAGGGATTATAAATATCTCTCAACTAAGCTATATAATTCACTTTCACCAGCCATAAAAATTAAAAAAAAAAAAGATAAGGCAAATGATTTCAAAAATCAAATCAAAACCTGGCTCAAAGAAATCAAAGAAGAGGAGTTATCCAGCTTCTTGAAAAGAACTTCGTAGGAGCTTAAAAACAATCGGTTTTTAAATAAAACCTAGTCTGCCTCAGCACAGGAACAAATAGTGAGGAGGACTAAGAAAAACATCACAAATTGTCTTATTAGTTTTGTAATTTTTTTTTTAACTAAATGAATAAATATCTATTTTTTTGTTTGTTTATATATGAATACCCCACGAGAGTCCCAACTGCTCCCAACCGTCTGGAGCCAGTGAGACCATGGCATCCCCAATTGGAGAATGTTGTGTGGCTGAAGGTATTGTGGAGGGGAAGGAGAAGAGGAAGGTGGGGAAATATCTGGCTATTCAGATCTGGTCACCAAACACGGCTAAAAGCCATTTCAAGCAACGTTTCAATTCTGAATGGTGGTCTTTCACCAGGGCGATACTGAGAGTATCTACCACTCTGGAACGTGCGCAAATATACTATATATTATTTTCAAATTAATTAATTGCTGAACAGCACAAATTAATTAAATAAAACTTACTTGCGCACATATTGAAAGTAAATAAAAAATATGGCTTACTTTTGCAGGCCAAACAAAATCCAATTACATTCTGTGATTTTTAACAGGTAATATATTAATATATATAATTGTATATTATATTCTAGTTATTCTACTATAAGATCTTCATGAGTATGTACGAAATGAAATGAGAATACCGTGAGCGGCATTCTAGCCATTTTTTATACTTGTACGGTTCATTAGCATCGAGAACATGTGTGTGTTACGTATTCATCATCCTTAGAATACCAGGTGTTGATTTAGTTGCTCAATTTATATGATTGCGTTGTAAACAAACCCATTTTTATGAGCTGTTGATTTGGAGTCGATTAAACATCTCCACATGTGTAGTGTGCTAAAAATACATTAATCCATTCAATTTTAAAACATTTATACTGAGATTACAGTTTTTTTGTTGTTGTTTAGCACTTAATTGAAAAGGTAGTTTAGTCAAGCCTTAAAAAACTGTAGGTTCTCAATTCTGAGAGTGGGGAGTCATCAGATTGGTAGATATTCTCAGTATCGCCCTGGTGAAAGACCATCATTCGGAATCGAAACATTGCTTGGAATGGCTTTAGCCATATTTGGTGACCAGATCTGAATAGGCAGGTACTTCCCAAACCTTCCTCTTATGCAAGAAAGGAAGCTTTGATGGTTTGGGCACGTAGAGCGAATGAACGAAGAAAGGAGTGTAAGAAGATATATGACGCGAATGTGAATGAAAGAAAAAGCCGGGGACGCCCGAAGAAGACACGGCATGATCAAGTGAATCAAATGCTTGAGTCGGGCCATGTCAGAAGTCTGAATAATAGAAGAGAATGTATGGGACGATGTATGAATGTGAATGAAGCAAGAAGTGTATACCAAGATCGATTTGTTTGGCGCTCTGTCCTTTCTGCCTACCCCTGCGGAGAAACGGCGTGATGGTTAGTTAATAACTTAATAATTTTAAATCGGGATTCATAGCACTAAATGTGAAACTTGGAATCACTTCACAACGTGGGTGGATAAAACATGTGTCTGGGGAACCCTGCAGCTAATTTCGTCTTCTTTATGAATCATGGAATAGTTCAGTTACGTTTATTAAATGCAGGACCAGTGACAATACTCCGCCCAAATAACGTTTCAAAGAACGAGTTGGTGGCATTCGGAATGTCATTGGATTATTTGGGATTTGTAATTTTTCTATTTTTGTGTGCTAATCATCTGAAAATTCTTCTGGGAAAATGGGCGTTTAATCATGAAAGTAATGCCAATGGATTCTTTGCGATTTGTAATTTTGTATTTCAATTTTTGTTTATATGTAAATCATCTGAAATTATTCTGGGAAAAAAGATGTTTTGTCATTTGTGCTGCTTGCTAACCGGAAATGATGACATTTTTTTATTAAAAAAAAATTACCCCAAAATTCATAAAAAATTTGGACTACATTTGTTTCTCACACAATATTAACTTTGTTACCATCATCAGCCAGAGAAATTTTGGTGTTTGAGGTTTTAAACCTTACCGCACAAGAGTCCCAGCTGCTCCCAACTGTCTGAAGCCAGTGATACTATAGCATATGTAGGGGTATGTTGTTAGGCTGAAAGTAGTGAGGTGGGGAGAGGAAGGTTGGGAAGTACCTGGCTATTCAGATCTGGTAACCAAACACGACTAAAGCCATTACAAGCAACATTTCGATTCTGAATGGTGATCCTTCGCTAGGGCGATACCGAAAGTATCTACCAATCTGGAACGTAGCGCAAATGTACTATGTATTTTTTTAAATCAATAAATTGTGAAATAACACAAATTAAATTTACATGCGCACCCCGGGATTTGAACCTGCGACCTCCAGATTCGTAGCCAAGGATCGTAACCACTCAACTACGGAGGCCGTCACACTGGTGACTCCGGGCTTTTGGGACTCTTTTGAGTATATAAGATACAATGTATGAATGCGATAGAAACAAGGAAGAAGATTCTCAAATAAATAATATCCTGTATTGCCATTTGAAGTGCACAAGCGATCATAACTTTATTAAAGTTTTCATTTTTACTTGTCACTTATTACGGTGATGTCATTTGTTATCAATGTTTTATTTTTATGTGCATATTAGTTTTACTATGCACCTTTGCCTGAGATTTCGAATCGATTTTTTAAAATATTTTAAAAGCATGAAACAACCAATATTGCGTCTTATTAAGTGTCTTGATAGTCAAATGCATTTCTTACAGTTCCGTAGATTGTGATGGAAATGAATCTGCATACTGAAAATAGTTGCATTGACCTTTGAATTTCAAACAGGAAAAGTGGTTCATACGAAGGTCAGTTGATAAGTTTTCCAAACGAAAAGGAAAAAAAGTTACTACAACCATCTATCCGTCGTTTCGGGTACAGACTTATGAAAAGACCAAAAATAAATTTCATGGTATTATAAAATAAAGTACTGTGTGTGTAGAGGTGTATGTGTGTGCGTCCTTTAGGTGATTTTTTACAAAAATGGCTCTATACAAATCGTCCAATTATTATTAATATTATGTGTGTATTAGCAATGAGTCTTTCATGAACGAACCATTCATTTGTGCCGACACATTTTGATGGGCCGTGAGCGTATGACTCCCGGTAAACCGTACCACAGCTCAATTGAACTGTGGCTGTTTTTGACAAACCTTGAAATCAAAGATTGTTTATTTAATATCTAAAAAGTTAAACATGTCTCAGATGTTCGATAGATTCTTATGCATTTCTATGATTATGCATTTTTAAATAAGGTCCTTTGTTCTAATTTGTTTATATAAAATCAAATTATGCCCATGACCATGGGATTTGGGTGTTGAGATAAGAATAATTACCACATTTACACATGTATAGGCACTGTACAGTACGTAAACGGCGCCTAACAGTCTGGCATCTGAATGTTTTGTACCTACACTTATATGCTGGGAGTTATAGGAGCTGGGAGTCGTATGAACTGGGGTATGAGTTCATGAACTGGAAGTCGGGTCTTAATATGTGCCGTCTCTTAAATGCGCCGTTGTTCAATTGAGTCGTATGAAAATATTGAGCTGGTACCGTGACTCCCCCTCTTAACAAAATGAGTCATAACCGATCGCTAGTGTGTATATGTGAATGTAATTATGTTTTACAATAATTTAACTAATTAGTAATCAAATAAAAAAGAAAATTTTCACCTACGGGATATGATTTGGGTGCTGTAAAATACTAAAATAGTCTATGGAACAAATAACCACAAAAGTGGATACATTGTTGATAAAGAAAGAAAAAAAATTGCATTGCAAAGGTGTATTAAATTTTTTATTACCATTGATAAAATCGGTGGAGAGAGATAGCCAATCTATTTATAATGTTTTGTTTCATTTCTTAGATCGTCGTTATTATATAGGTTTTTCATTCAATTGAATTTGTTTTTTTCATCAGCTAAAGACTGATTTTTTTATAAGTCATCAAACTTAACAAACAATATCACAAAATCCAGATCTGGCAGCTTCCAATTATATTAAATGTAAATATTGCATTAAATGTAAAATTTATGTAAATGTATATGTATGTATGTGTGGGAATTGATTCCGCAACCTCAAAGTTAAATGCGTAGACCTACTACGCTATGAAGGCTTTCATTTTTTAAGTAATATTTCAGCCAGTCGGTGGTTGAGTTGGCATTGCGTTGGGTTCCTGCCTATGCGTCGTGCGTTGAATTCCTCGGCTGACTAAGTCTTCCATCTTGACACAAGCAACATTTTCCGTTTGGAGTGATGTTAGTTGGATATTTTCAAATGTTGTCAGGTTACTCGTAACCTGGGAATGTTTGTTTTTCTTTTAAAATTAAAAAAAAGATATATATGTTAGAATTCAATTTCTAATATTAATAATAATAATAATACTTTATTCCAGAAGGCATGCAGGGGCAGGGGCAGGGGTAGTGCAATGCAATACATTCCATAGGTTACAAAAATAACACATAAAAATAAATAACAATACTTACGTAAATAAGAAAATAAAAAATATTAATTAATACAAAATGAAAAAGGTTTATGGTGGATATTTGACTGTCCCCCGTCTCCAGAGGGCTATCAGAGGGGGACGCCATCCAGGTAGTCATGCCAGTAATGATTATATTCTTGGATTGGCGTACTCTGCACCATAAGCTTCCCATGCGGTGGCGGAGAAGTGTCCTGAAAGAGTGCACTCGTCCCCCCAGGAACATTTTCGGAGTGCTGCAATATCTTGGTAGACGGAATAGTTGGCGATATGTATTATTGTAGGTGACTTTTAGCTTATGCCAGTCGGATGCAGTGTAATCTACCGCAGTTCTGAAGTATACAGAGATGTGCATAATGCGTTGAACAGTATTCTTTTGACGTTTGCGCTGCAAGTGAAAACGCCTTGACAACATTTTTTTAATCTGATACCACACAAGAGTCCTAGCTGCTCCCAATCGTCTGCAGCCAGTGAGACTGGCATCCCCAATTGGGGCATGTTATGAGGCTGAAGGTAGTGTGAACGGGAAGAAGGTGGGAAAGAGGAAGGTGGGGAAATAGTACCTCGCTATTCAGGTCATCAAATACGGCTAAAGCCATTTCAAGCAATGTTACGATTCTGAATGGTGGCTTTCACCAGGGCGATACTGACAGTATCTACTACTCTGGAATGTGCCGCAAATATACTATATATTATATTAATTGAATAAATTGTGAAATAAAACAAAAATAAAATTTACTTGCGTACGTTGGAATTTGAACCCGCGATTTCCGGATTCGTAGCCAAGGATCGCCACTAACCACGGAGACCGTTTTTAACAGATATCGCTCTTCTTTGTCTCTCCATATCCTTGTCCTTCCGGTCGTCTTTCATAATATGTCCCAAGTATTTTACGGTACGAACCACATCCATTTTTCTCCCGTCTAGCCATACTGAGGGTGTTTGCATGATTTTGTTTTTAGATTTGAAAACTATAACGCTCGATAATACTCATTTGTTT